>AYEL01088080.1:0-56908 GCA_000484575.1 Olivierus martensii
CCCTCAAATTTGGGGAAAATGGCCAATTTGCTACTTTTTAAAAATGAGTTTATATTTTTCTTTCTGTTTAATTTTTCTGTTAGTTACTTTTATATTTTCTTGTAAAGACTACAAGCTCTATGTAAAATAAAAAATATTTGCAATGTTGTACATTGTTTTTTCATAAATTTAAAATTTTCACTAAGGTCGGCATATTCCCCCGATTTACCCTATGTTTTTTTTCACAAGTTATGCAAATTCTACTCGTTAAACAGGCAATTACAGGTTTTTTTTATATATACTAACAACAGAAAAAAACATATGCTGAGAGCTATAAATTAAAATAGCGTTTTAGCATAATAATGGATGTTTTATTATTATTATTAAAAATATTTAAAATTTTTCCGGCTGCCGTGTACAAATTTTTAATTTGTATAAATAAAACAGTAAATTATAATGTTTTATTCAAAAGATTTAAAAATATTTTCACAATTTCCTTAATAATAAATGCTTTTATCGCTAAACAAGAATATTTTTATTACGACAAATTTTCGCTGAAATACATTAAAAATTAGAAGTGATAATTAAATAATCTAATACATTATTCGATTAAGGAAATTTTGTATTTGATTATATTCACCTAATAAATGTTGAATTTATTAGATAATTATTATATTGCATGATAAAAATATATCAAATTAATCTTGTATTGCTGTTGCTTATTCAATTCTTTATCAGTAAAACGCAATAAACATTACCGAATATGTTATGATTATCTGCTTACGATCGAAATTTTTTTGATTTTTCTGTAGATAATAATCTCTTATAAATTACTATATAGATTATGGTTTTTGTTAGTAAGATATAGTAATTTATTGTTAATATTTATTAACAATATAATTGTATTAGCATAATATACTAATGAAAACCATAAATTTTTATGCTAAAATAATTCATCTGAACAAATATTTAATCAAGCTGATGGTTTTTGTTAGTAAAATATAGTAATTTATTGTTAACATTTATTAACAATATAATTGTATTAGCATAATATATTAATGAAAACCATAAATTTTTATGCTAAAATAATTCATCTGAACAAATATTTAATCAAGCATGTTTTAAATTAATTTCGTCATTAGTAAAAAATTAATAAACACTTCTCTGCTTAGATTTTCTCCTATTGAAATTTTTTCTAAATGATAAAATATATATTTTCATTTATATAATTTCTCGAAAGATGGCGTACTATAATTTTTTTTTTTAATTTGGAGGAGAAGTAAGAATCGAACAGCGGGATAAAATGTATAGTAGCAGTTTTTTACAAACCTTTTAAAGTAAAGATGAAAAAAGATGTTTGGACCGATCATGATCGGTGAGGATCTTGCATGAAGTTTCATTCTTTGTAATGAAAAATATTGTTTATAATGTGACATTTGAATGGAATTATTAATTTAATTATAAATATAAAATTATTACATATTTTCTTTCATAGTTAACTGAAAAAAATGATTTTACAAATTTTAATCGAGTTTTTGCTTTATTTTCTTTAAAACTATCAATAATTTTATATTTAGAGATATTTTGGTTTTTAATACAATATTTCTTATAAAAGCTTAACTAAAAATTCATATTCCAAACTATTATCATAATATACTGCTATCACATTGAAAACCACAGATAAGGACATACAGATGGGAAGGCGTACCACGTGATTGGAAACTCTACGTCATAATTCTACATCAGCGCCCCCGACCCAGGTCGTCATGAAATGGATTTCTTAATATAAATATTTCATGTATATTAATTGTACATAGTTAATTGAAACATTTTTTGCACAATAAAATGAGAAATTAAGTATGAACTACAATATTATCACTCACTGTGTCATGTGATGTGGTAACCGGTATGGCCGGGTATTGTCACCTAATGTATTAGTAGTGCATTATTTTTTGGTTTTAGTAGTGTCGTTTCTTATTTTTGTGATTTAATTCACTTACTACCGGATTACTGAAGCTCTCGGGATTAAACTGGTGTCACCCTCAGTGTACTCGGAATAATATTTTCTTCTAAACTTTGATATTTGTACTGAATCTCGTTCATTGCTTCACCAAGGTGATTCTAATAGTCATTGCCATAACAATAATGGACATTTTTTCAAGGTCACTGACTTAAATAATAAACTTTTATGGTGAAGTGAATTTCGTTTTAATTTTTTTTTTGTGATTAAAATAGTAAAGGCGTCTGTAGCACCCAAAAATTTTTTATTTATTGTAATATTATGTCTATTTATTCAAATAAATAATTTATATATAAATTGCATTAATTTTATTGAAAATGTGAAGTAAACACCATATAAATGAAAGACCATTAACTCGTAACTATTATTTAATTCGATTTATATACAATGAAAAAAAATTACGCTTTTTATTTCGTATTAGGATTTTATCCAATCATCTCACGACTCACCACACGTCATGATAATGACGTTATATGTGACGCTAGCATGCAGCAGCGCCGACTAACCCAGGTCGTCAGATTCCCGTGACTCAATTGGTTTATTCTGATCACGTGAATCAGAAAAAGTTTCCACAGACTGTATAGGAGCCTTCCCATTTGACCTAAACCTTAAGGTCAAGGGTATATCCGATTGTGAAATTTTCCGCTCTTTCCATTGCTGGGGTCAAAAGTAGGTCTTCCCATTTAAAAAAACTGACTTGACCCTCAAATGACATTGAAGGTCAAGGTCAAGGTCAGATTTAAGGTCACCAATTGATTGCCCCTTCGAAACCCAACAACTTTTGTCTACAACTTTTTCCGAAATAATGAGATCCAATTAAGATATTTCGTTGTCTCAAGATAAAAAACTCACCCTGTATATACAGTGAAATCTATCTATGTTGGACACATTTGGTTCCTTCAAAATGTGTTCAACTTAGAGGTGTCCAACATAGAGAGATTCATAAAAACAAAAATTTTTTTAAACATACTAAAACACTAAATTTTCATGTCAAAGCAAGCCTTTATTCAAATCAGATTGGAACCTTTATTATTTTAAATAAAAAAACCAAAAAATGTTACATACACATTGCAGTCTGTCAGTGCTTTCAACATAAGAACTATTTGAAAAGAAGTCTGTAAGTACAGTTTGCCTTTCTTATATTTAATTTACATTTCATACACACATTTTCAATTTTATTTTTTCTAATATCAAATAAAGTTTCAACAATCTCTGGTTTATTATTAAAAAATGCTTATTGTTTAAATTCCTCTACATATTCCAAAACTGTTTCATGATCAATCGATTCTTCTTCCAACAAAGTCTCTATATGAACTGAGATGGATATAATCTTTTCAATTAAATCACTGGCTGTACAATTTTCATATTCATGATGAACAAGATTGTTGACAAAATCTTTGAACAGTTAAAATTTGATGATAGTTCTCAGGAAGAGCATTCAGTTCTTTTCCTAGGTCAAAATCATTGACCTCTTGCATTCCTTCCTCAGTGATATCTATAAGGAACACAGTTTTTTTAAAACACTTGTGAATAGTTAATTATAAAACTTGTCATGCAACATAAATCCATCTCACTGCATCCAGAATAGTAAATGATCAGCAACTCGCTTCTTTTGGTCTGATGTCAGTTTATTTGATTTTCTTTTACCGCTTTTTAAGATCTCTAACGACTTCTTTTGGTCTAATGCAGGGGTGAGCAACCTTTTTAATCAGCGGGCCAATTTAAATTTAAAATTTTTTTTTGCGGGCCGCACATAAAGTAACACTTATTAAATCCCATGATAAATATTTTCAAGGGGTGAGACCCGAGATTCAAGCCCGGGTCCTCCAGAGTTTCCACCCGGCCAATCCGGCGGACTGTATGTGTATTACTTTCTTATATTTGCAATAATGCAATCCTATTTCGTTTTAATATTTCTCAAACAATTCGTTTGTATTACTGTACCAGCTTCACCGCTATCCTAACCACAGGGCTAAATGGGCTATAGCCCCGGGGCGCCAGCTTTTTGGGGCGGCAATTTTGCTTGCACTCAGTTTGACGGCTGGAGACATATCATTTCAAAAAGTTGATACAACAATTGAATATATGTTTCTTTAAAAGTTGTCAGATTATACGCTTCTTTAGAAAAATTTTTTGAGTCAAAACGAAATACGGAATCATTTAACTTTTACATATCGGAAGGTATAAAATTGTTTGGATGCAATGAGTACAAACGATTACGCAAAAGAAAAACAATACGACAAAAATACATCAGCGAAAGTTGATTTTGATGCCAATACCGAATTCCGCATAAATACATATTATGTTATTATTGATAAACTTCTGTCAGAAGTACAAAAGAGAAAGAGTGCCTAAGATGACATTTACTCAAAATTTGGCTTTCTGGTCAATTTGAAAAATTTAAGTGAAGACACGATTAGAAAACATATGTTGACGATCTAGAAAATAATTTTATCGAAGAATGCCTTCATTTTAAACAGGTTTATTTATATGAAGATAAAGAAAATATATCTACAGCGGAACTTAGTTTAAGAACAAAAATTGATTCAAAAATTGAATCTACATTTCCTAACGTGGCCACAACAATATGCATTTTTTAAGTATTGCCGCTACAAATTGCAACGTGTCAATTGTCACCCCGCTCCCGCTTCTCCTCCCATGTATTTTCTTATGAAGAGGGGCGCATTATTATTAGTAGCCCACGGGCGCAAATATCTTAGACATCCCTGACCAGCTTTTTATCTGAAACAAGATGAAATATTACTTCTTCTTCTACTTCTTTTATTGAGGTTGTAATTGAACTTTGTCCTCAGATGAAGCATTATGACTAATATATATATATATATATTAAAAATTGATTCAAAAATTGAATCTACATTTCCTAACGTGGCCACAACAATATGCATTTTTTTAAGTATTGCCGCTACAAATTGCAACGTGTCAATTGTCACCCCGCTCCCGCTTCTCCTCCCATGTATTTTCTTATGAAGAGGGGCGCATTATTATTAGTAGCCCACGGGCGCAAATATCTTAGACGTCCCTGACCAGCTTTTTACCTGAAACAAGATGAAATATTACTTCTTCTTCTACTTCTTTTATGGAGGTTGTAATTGAACTTTGTCCTCAGATGAAGCATTATGACTAATGACAACGTTAAATAACACATTTATGAATAGAAAGTTCTATTGAATTTTGGATGCTCTTCTGGCTTCGGGCGCAAGCCAAATTGTACTCATTATGACTAATGACAACGTTAAATAACACATTTATCAATAGAAAGTTCTATTGAATTTTGGATGCTCTTCTGGCTTCGGGCGCAAGCCAAATTGTCCTTTCTATTTGGGCCCTCGTAGAATAAAAATTAAAAATTGACCCGGCTATATATCATACAGTAACAAAGCACAAGCTATTTTTAATTCAAATAAACGTAAACTTGCCAATTCAAAGCTTGCCCATTTATTTTTATTCAATTTATATAAAATTAATCACAAAATTTTATTTTTCTGAGATACAAATTTGCTGATCTTAGTATTTTATATCTTGTACTCCAAGTTGGCAACCTAACACCAAAATTCTAATATTTATGAACTATTAAATTTAATATTAGTTCCAAATTTGAGTTATAAACAAAAATTATAATAATTAACATTTCTAATTTTAATATTCAGTACAGTAGTTATTAAAGTTTTAATAAATTAATAATTTATAAAAAATCGTTAACAAAATAGCCTCGAGACATCTGGCAGTCATTACCATCTGCGTATGCAGGAAGAGGAAGTTGTGCTCAAAGCGGAAAATTTAAAACGGTGTTTCATTTAACGATTTTGTAAAAGTTATATTCATTAACGTGACGTTAATAGTTAGCATTCCTGTTAAAACGGAGGAAAAATCTTCTGCTATAACCTTCGTATTAAAAGAAAGAAGAAAAGTTCATTATTACTGGGTAAGAAAAGCAACCATGTTTTATATTTTTAAGAATTTCTATAAATTTTATATAAAATTCATTATTTAAAAATTCTATGTAAAGTTTGCGATATCTACTATATAATCGCATTTTTTATTTTAAAAAACAAGAAATAATAAATATATTGAATAATACTTTTGAATAGTCATAATGTCTATCAAGTGTTATGAACTAAATTAAATAGCCAATAGAAATATGGAATCATAAAATAACAATGGCACACAAATTTTAAATTTAATTAAAATGAATTCTTTATTCATAATCATTAATCAAAGAATATCTGAATAATTTTTTTAATAAATAATAATTAAATCTTTCACACAATTTAATTAATAATTTTTAATGGAAGATATGAAAAATTAATAAAACTAACAATAAATCATATACAATATAAAAAAAATTACTGTATAAGATTATATTAATCATAAAATTTCAATGAAATTCATGTAAAATTACAGATTCTCCTTATAATTGAGAAATAAAACTGTAGTATATTGTCCAGTGCAAATAAGAGTTACTCAATAAGCCATAGAGAATATTTAGGATTGATGCATCATGAAACAGAATAAAATGCAGTCATGTTTGACAAAGAAAGAACAGTTTATTAAAGTATTTGCTTTAGTCAGAATAGTTATTCCATAAATACTTTTAGCTTTGTTTTTTATAATAAAAAATAAAAGTATTTATGAAATGACAATTATTCTGACAGAAGTTGCGGAAATAAAATTTCTCAAAATTAATATTGTGTGAAGAAACCCTGATAAATTCTATTTAAAATATTAATCGTGCATTAATTTTATCCATAATACTGCTTTTTCACTTTCAGAAGAAAAAGTATAAATTTATATATATAAAACATTAATTAAGAAGAATGCAATGTCTGTATCTTAAATATTTTTATTTAAATTTTGAAGTAATGAAAGTGTAATAAACATATTCAACCTTGCACTAGTATTAAATAATTTGATTTTTATATGCTCTGGAGTATGGGAAATTACAGTTAAGAGTTTTGTTTTTATATTACATAGCAAAAAGTATAGTTTTAATTTCATTATTATAATACCAAGTTAATCAAAAATCAATGTTGAAAAAATATACATAAAGATAGAATTTAAATCTTAATGTTTTGTTTTTGTTACTATTCATAAATTTTAATCATTCACAGATTTACACTGAATGACTGAATTATTACTTGTGAATTCAATCTTTCTGAAGTAATTATATCATAGACTACAAGGACAGATTAACTTTCTGGATGCCCTGTGCTTATGGTAATTGATATCCAAAATTTCAAATGTTGATATCTGCTTCTTTTAACAATCACATATTTTATATAGTGCCTTGGAACCACCCTAAAAATTGGAGACTGGGCTGAAGCTCTATTAGACTTTATATAGATCTGCTGTAGACCAATATTATTTATATACGGATATGAAAAGCATAAAAATTTAATATGTTAACACTAAAATAAATTTGTTAATATTAAACATAAAAATTGGAGACTTTGGGCTCAAGCTCTATTAGCCTTTATATAGATCTGCTGTAGACCAATATTATTTATATACAGATATGAAAAGCATAAAAATTTAATATGTTAACACTAAAATAAATTTGTTAATATTAAATTTTGCTGTTGATAGCTTGTATCTATTGTTGAAAAACAAAAAAAATTGAAGACAGTTGTAAAATTTGGTTATGATATAGATCTATAACATTATTTAAATTCAAAATTTAATAATGTTATAGATTATGTTGATCAGTCATTCTTCATGATTTTAAAATGCATTTTTGGATTTTTTTTTAAATTGTATTACTAAAAACTTCATTAAATACAATATTGACAATATTTTCATTTGAAAAAAAAAAAAATAATGAAAAAAAATTCATTATCAATTGTCTCTATGATCATTTTAGATAAAAAAATCAAGTGAATGGGAGAACTACACCTGAAAATTTTGTAAAGACATCATAGAAGGAATTAATTTATAGAATAAGATTACCAAAAAAATGATATTAAATTTATAGCTTTAAGTAAAAAAATTGGAAGAAAAATATGATGATGAAAAAAAAATGAGTTTGAAGTGTTATAGAGAAAGATAGGAAGAAAAAATGTATTCTAAAATCTCAGGAATGATATAAAATCATATGCAAAAGTTTGGAATTTATGGAACTTAGTTCTTAAGTTATAAACATATATGCATATTAAAATTATATGTAGAAAAAATAGATAACCAGTTGATAACATGGAAAAATTATATGTAAAATTTCAATAATAGCTTATAATTAATTGATGAAACTCTTAAATATACAATAAATTAATAACATTTTATATATGAATTATGTAGCTAAGCTTATAAGATTGCTTTTTATTTTTAATACCATTTTATAATTTTTCATAAAGTTTGAAATAATTAAAGCAGAATCTTTTTATAATTTTCAGGAAGAGGAATGTTTATCAATTTCTACAATGAAGATTAAACTTCTAATTCAATTCAGTATTTAAACAAATTATGATACTTTTTCATATTTGTTTTTTGTATTTAATCTGGTTAATAAGAGATGATCATCTTTATACATATGGAATAGAAATATTTTCAAGTGATGACTTATTTAAAAATAACAAGAGTCATTTTTTTAACAATTTAAACCTTCAAAATCGTTCCAGTTTAGAATTTTCAAAATCATCAAAGCATACTGAAGCAATTTCAGTTCAACCAACAAGTTTTATAAGTAACATAGATCAAATTCCAATAAGTTCATTTGTTTTAAGCATGTATGGAATACAATATGAATCTGTATATTATTATAATAATGAATATTTTATTGATAAAGTTTCGCAATTTTTTTCTAATGCAAGAATAAAATCCAGTGAATTTCAGATCATGAATACTGAAACTGAATTTTCTGAAGAAACTTTATATATATCAATAAATAGTTCTAATATAATGAATGATACCATTAATTTTGATGATAATTCTATTGATAGTTCATCTTATGATATTGCCCTTACTTTTGACAGTTCTATTAATAATGCAAGTGCAATATTATTCTATAATGATACTGTTAAATTCAATGAAACTGAATTTTATCTTGACATGATTTATAAAAATATATCTTCAAATTATTCTGAAGAATTAGAATTTGACCAGAACATTGTTTCCAGCATCAATATAATTAATTTTAAAAAAGATGATAATTTTTCAGTAATTTCCGTTGAAGAAGAATTTCAATCTGAAAACCAAAGTACATATCCAGATGTATATATAACTCCATCATTTAAATTATTAGAAGAGAAAACCTTTGCTACATATCCATATTTAGCACAAACAGAATATTCAGTGATGTCTATTGTTTTGAATTCTAAATATGTTGATGAGCTATTTGTTGCAAACGAAGGAAATCAGTATATTCCATCACAAATACAAGAAAAAGAAACTATTATTAATATAACTGATACATGTTATAATTATACAAAATCATTGTCTCATGAATTCAGTATAACATTTAATTTTACTGAAGAATACAATAACATTCATCCTCTTCAGTATTTACAACAATATTTTAATGACACACACTATTCACTCTGTGTAACTGCTTTTATTGAAGGTTATCCAGCAGTATTTAGTTGGACAAATATTTCTGTCAATAAACATAAATGCAATTTGACTGAAATAGATTTAATGTGGTTTAAAATGGTTGAAAGAAATGGAAAGCTAAAAACTGGTTTTGTTCAACTGTTTTTACCTAAGATCCAAATAATAAATGTACAGAAAAGATATATTGGCATTTGTTCAAAATATAAATCTTCAAGTACATTGAATATGACAATAATTATAGTTTTATTTGCATTGATTTTGTTGACTCTCATCATTGCTGTGATATATAAAAAGAGAATTTTAGCACAGAAATTGAAATTTAAAAGTGCCTCCAATAAAAAATGTTTCTTAAATAGTCGACCACCAATTATTTTGACAATGGAAAAGGAATAATATATTTTTTAACATGAATAATTCTTTTTAATATAGAAAAATAGTTCTATAACAAATATAATATATATATATACATACTATTTTTATTGTTGAAATAATAAATTTTGATATTTATATTATTTTATTAATGGTAGAAATATTTACTGTATTTTCTAATAGATAATTTGCATATTATCTATACAAAATACAGTAGAGTCTTCCTAATTCAACACACATGGTTCTGGGGTTTGTCAGATTATTGGATGTTCAATGAAAAAAATGGAATTACACAAATGAATATGCTCAGTTTATTAAGACTTTCTTGTCACTGCTCTTGCTGTTCAAATCTTTCACAAACCTCTCAATTTTATCCCAATTTTTTTTTTTTTTATATCATAAATGGTGGCTCGTCCAATACCATAAAATGAAGTCAAACCACTAAACTTTTCTCTCGTGTTTTTTTAATTATTTCTGCCTTTTTGACCATGATCTTGTGTTTTCGTTTTTCACTTTTTCCGATTCGTGATATTATGTAAAGATAAATAACAAATATTGATATAGTAAAAATTTTACAGTAATGAGTATATTAAACTTAAAAATTAGTCTGACTATAATGCTTGTGCAACAAACGAATAGCGACTGACAATTTGTTTATGTCAATTTCTATCTCGCACATCAACAAATTATGACACGAAAATTTCACATAAGCGGTGCATCAGTTCACAGAGTGTCGGACTAAGGAGACTCTATTGTATTCAAGTAATTAAAAAATGATGTATTACACAATAAAAAATATGGAATACATGTTATATAATTCTGTTATTTAATAAACAATGAAAATTTCTGATTACACTTTATTATCTGGAAAATGTGATATGTTTAATTGTATATACAGTATTTTATGATGAATAATAAATTTAAATTATTAAAATTTGAAGTTCAGAAATGATATATGATAATGATATAATTAGAAAATATAAATGATATATGATATTGTTTAAACTTTATATACTAAACCAACCTCAAGGGAATTTAATCCTAATTAATCTTGCCATATTTAATCCCTTGATTCTTTAACGGAATTTTAATAATTTGATTAATTTAAACTACTTGAATTATTATACAAATATTATATGAATTTCAACCTCTCATAAATTGCAATTTAAAACAGTAAAAGTATTTGTATTATGTTCTAAATATAGTCAGACCCCATTAACACACAGTAGTCAGAGTTTAAATTAATTCAAATTATAGTGATACCTCGGATCATGAACGTCTTGGTTCACGAACAAATCGGTCTACGAACACCATTTCCGTGAACAAATTTTGCTTCGCTTCTGAACGATGCTTCGGTTCATGAACACACATGCATGGAGTGCATGAAGCGCACGTGACTCGCAGCGCACAAAACCCTGAGCACAGCCTCGCCCCCAGCAGCAATCCAGTTCGCCCAGCTCATATGAGTACAGTAAAGTTCCAACAAGTGTTGATATTTTAGTTTTTTTCTTTATTTAATTAAATTTATCCCTTATTATGGCTCCCAAAAAAGTTAAAAGTGTTAGTGAAGGTGATGTTAAACATGCTTTCTTCTAATATTACTGTTATATTTATTTCCTTTCTGTATTATTTCCACACATAAAGCCATAACATGTTAAAAATTTTTCTAGGACAAAAATGTATCATTTGGATTTACATTAATTGCAATGGGAAAAATTGATTTGGATTACGAATTTTTCAGATCACGAACAAGGTCAAGGAACGGATTGTGTTCGTGAACCGAGGTATTACTGTAATAAAATTCCATTAAAGAATCAAGGGATTAAATATAGCAAGATTAATTAGGATTATTTGGATATTGTTTAAATAGAATAATTATATAATTTTTAATATTCATTACACAAAAATGATTCATCATAATTATTTATCAATAATAATTTATACAATAATTCAAGAAGTATTCTTATTTTTATACCTTATGTGTAAAAATAACAAAAGTACTTCTTGAATTATTATACAAATATATGAATTTCGACCTCTCATAAATTGCAGTTTAAAACAGTAAAGGTATTTGTATTATGTTCTAAATATAGTCAGACCCTGTTAACACACAGTAATCAGGGGTCCGTGATTACTAAACCCTAGGTTAAGTGAACTGCGAGTTACAGTACTGTATTAATATAAATTGAGCGATAAGTTCCAACATTGATATGAATTTCCTGCGTAATTTCAGTTTGTCTTGCTCCTTTTCGAATTCATTCAATAACATTGAGTTTTTCCTCAATCATAAAGCCTTTTGTTTACGTTTACACTCTTTTGACATTATTTTTAATTATTATGGAAATCACTTATAACAGAAAAAAATCTTTGACTCTTAAAATTTGACCAATACAAAATGGTTGAACATGCAGCTAATCTCACACTATCATGAAATGTAATGATGAAGATGTCTAGGAGTGATATCACAAGCAATTACTTATCATGATTGCTTTCCAAGCTAGCCATGGCAAAACTGCATGTTAAGTCTCGTGCATTAATGGGGTCCAACTGTAGTTATTAATTGCAAATAGGTGTCAATCAATTGATTGAAATTTAATATATTGCAATTATATATATAAATTCAATTTTAAAAAGTTTAAATTTTATATATTTCAATTTTTTATGAAACCAAATGATATTTATTTTTATTTGAAATAATAACAAGAAAAATCTACAAATTGAAACTTTTTCAATAGTTGGAATAGTTCTCAAAAAGTTTCAATTTGTATTTAGGATTTACATTATAATGTAGTTTCATTTGGATTATTTATCATCACTTCTATTGAACAAAATTATTACTTCATCTTTTTACATAAATTGTCATTATACAGAGGATGAGGTGTCAGCGGGAAAATGTGCCGACACCGACTCCTCTGACACACAAATGGCTTTTTAGAACACATTTTTATTCAATATTTATTAGTGAAAAAATTATCAATAATAACACACAAATGAAAAAATTATTTATTCCATCTGAAAAAGAAAAAGTATTTGCACACATCCATTATTATGCAAAAATATAAGTGGAAAGCAGTTGTGGCTAAAGCAATGCAACTATTGGATGATTTTTATAATAAATAAGGACACATATATTTCTACTTTACTAATTAGAAGTGTATAAGTAAAAAATAAAAATCCTATTTTTGCATGTCAAAAAAAGTATTAGCATACACAACAATGCTATATTTTTAAGCAATGAAAATATAATTATGCAAATATCCAACAACTGCCAGTCTCACGCATTGTATAAAAGGAATGTTTAACAATCTTTAGAGTAATCATTAGGTTTGTTTCAATAGTCATGGCACCAAAACAGTGTGAATTCTCTACTGCAGTAAAGGAAAGGATTATAGCTCTTCGTGACAGTGGGCTCGGTTATCACAAAATAGGTAATCAGTTAGGTTTGAACTTTTCCAGTGTCTGGTCTGTAATAAAAAACAGAGAGAGTGTGGAAGTACAGAAAATAAACCACGATCTGGCCGACCAAAGAAGCTAACTGCAAGGATGCGGAGGAGTATCGTGAAGAGAAGTGTGGAAGTACAGAAAATAAACCACGATCTGGCCGACCAAAGAAGCTAACTGCAAGGATGCGGAGGAGTATCATCCTTCAAGCATCAAAAAACCGCTTCATAGCTGCTCGTGAATTGGCAGCTAATGTCGCATCAACATCAGGAACTGTAGTGTGTGCTCAAACAATACGAAATGTTCTTCATGATGCACATATGCGTGGCAGAACTAATGTGGAGGAGTATCATCCTTCAAGCATCAAAAACCCCCTTCATAGCTGCTCGTGAATTGGCATTTCCAATCAGGGAGATTACTAAGGGGGCGGGGGCCAGTTCCAATTACGGGCTGGTGGTGTTGGCTGCACCCACACCGTGGAGGGAGGCCGGATGGTGAAGGACGGGAATCACCGGGCCGGGCCCAATATCACGAAAAAATCTGGGACCAGACCCGGGTCCTCCTAGCGTTTCACGCCAACGCGTTACCACTCGGCCATCCGGCCGCCGTTTTTAATTGGTTTTGGAAAGGCCGGATTGGCCGCGTGGAAACGCTTCGGCTTTCCACTCTGGAGGACCCGGATTCGAGTCTCGGGTCTCACCCATTGAAAATATTTATTATGGGGCCCGTCGATCACGTCCTCCACAATCCGGCTGACCCCTCCGCAGGAGTGGGAGCCGGATTGTGGAAGGGCTTGTTTCGCTCCGCCACATAGTATTTTACCTGAATGGAGTGTGGCGTCATCTGTTGACAAAAAATAAAAATTGGTTTTTGAACGTAACTCCTTTTTCTATTAACTGCAGCTTGCAAGTCTCATATAACACGGTTTCATACAACAGGGCATTTTTTAGGAACCTACCTATCGTGTTATAGGGAGATACCTGTATTAAAAAATGGCGTAAAATACCGGGAAAATAGAGTAATATCACTTGAGTAACAGATATGAAATTATGTATTACTTATTTTATAGATGCACCCTTATTTCATACTTTTGTGCATTACGCGAGATTTATTTGAACTTGTCTCGATTCTCTTTAGCTTAGATAACCAATCTCATTTTCCTTTTCTCCTTCTAATATGGAGGGTGTGCTTCTTAGCCTTCCTTGTTCTCGGCTTTTACCTCCGATAACTAAAATTCCCTTACTTCCATATAAATTAGGTTCTATTAGAATAATGATTATTCTCAGTCTATCTCCAAGAGGTAGCGCTAGTCTCTTATTTACTATTTTTATTTTTAAATATTTATTAACTTCAAAAGCATGTACAATAATCCATATTATAGAAGAAAGCATTTATTAAAATATCAATGCAACGGTTTCAATGAAGTGAGTAGAGCTAATAAAAGTTTTAATTAAATTTGATTTTGACATTAAATTGTTTAAAATTAATGCCATAAATTACATCTTCGTATATATGTTTTTTAATTTATAATTTCAAGATTTTAATTAATATTCCTACTGAAAATATACAGTATTTACCAAAACTATTGTAAATTCAGATAGACATATTATTTTTGATATTTGAAAAACTAAAATTTTGAAAAATATTTGTCGGCATGTTAGTATAATAAACTAACACGTTTTTCAGATTACTTTTCTTATATTCTTTTTTTATATGTTTCTAATAATTTTTATTTATATTTCTTGTAAAAAATGCACTTTTCCCCACTCCATTTTTCTAATTTAATGGTGTCCAAAGTGTGATACAGTGGATCAAAAAGTATTTGCACACATCCATTATTATGCAAAAATATAAGTGGAAAGCAATTGTGGCTAAAGCAACGCAGCTATTAGATGTTTTTTATAATAAGCACACACACATCTTTCTACTTTACTAATTAGAAGTAGTGTATAAGTAAAAAATAAAAATCCTATTTTTGCATGTCAAAAAATTATTAGCACACACAACAATGCTATATTTTTAAGCAATGAAAATATAATTATGCAAATATCCAACAACTGCCAGTCTCACACATTGTATAAAAGGAATGTTTAACGATCTTTAGAGTAATAATTATTAGGTTTGTTTCAATAGTCATGGCACCAAAACAATGTGAATTATCTATTGCAGTAAAGGAAAGGATTATAGCCCTTCATGACAGTGGGCTCAGTTATCGCAAAATAGGTAATCAGTTAGGTTTGAACTTTTCCAGTGTCTGGTCTATAATAAAAATGTGAAGAGAAGTGTGGAAGTACAGAAAATAAACCACGATCTGGCCGACCAAAGAAGCTAACTGCAAGAATGTGGAGGAGTATCATCCTTCAAGCATCAAAAACCCCCTTCATAGCTGCTCGTGAATTGGCAGCTGATGTCGCATCAACATCAGGAACTGTAGTGTGTGCTCAAACAATACGAAATGTTCTTCATGATGCACATATACATGGCAGAACTCCCATTAAAAAACCTTACATCAACAAAAGAAACAGGCAAAAATGACTTGACTTTGACAAAGCCTATGTCAACAAGTCTGCAGATTTTTGGAAAAGTGTCATGTTCTCGGATGAAAGCAAGTTCAGTGTTTTCGGTTCGGATGGGAAAACCTATGTCTGGCAAAAATCAAACACGTCCCTGGAAACAAAACATTTAAGAGCAACTATCAAACATGGAGGTGGTCATGTCATGGTTTGGGGATGCATGACATATAATGGAGTTGGCAATCTGGCTTTTGTTGAGGGTAATATGGATGCTAGACAGTATATTGAGATATTCCAAGGTAATTTATTGGCTAATGCATCAAAATTGGGAATTGCGGATGCATTTTACTTTCAACATGACAATAATCCCAAGCATATAGCCCACATAACATTGTTGTGGTTACTTTATCATGTGAAAAATCAATTGAAAATACCATCACAATTGTCAGATATCAATCCTATTGAGAATTTGTGACACTTACTGGATCTACAAGTGAGGAAAAGGAAAATATCCAGCAAAACTGACCTTAGGGAAGCACTCTGTGAAGAGTGGGTGAAAATTGGTGTGGAGACCACTAGAAAATAAATCAAATCAATGCCCCGATGATTAGATGCCATTATTGAAGATAAAGGCATGCATACCAAGTACTAGAACACATTTGTTTCAATTCAAAACTTTACTTTATGTTTGATCTCACTAATGTGCTAATACTTTTTTGACATTAAAAAACTCTATTTTTCTTCTTCTTTTCAGTATGCACTTTATTTAGGCTACGCTATGTATCAAAATGTAATAATTGCCTTTATATTCTTTATTTAGACTTCATATTTCATGCTTTTATATAAGATTTTATTTATATCTGTGAAGTAACAAGGTGTGCAAATATTTTTTGATCCACTGTATATGAACTCCTAGGGCTACTTAAAAGAAATCTTCAAGAGTTCTTCTGTGTTTGCTTGACATAATACATATCTGTTGATATGGGTGTTTGCTATTATTCTTTACTGATAAAAAGGGATTTTTACTATTTCCTTTAATGATAAAGGAGCATGCAATTAAAAAGTTTAAGACCACTACTCTAATCCATTGAAGTATGGATATTATAATCAAATTAAATCGTAAAAACATCACTATTATGGCAGTTGAGTCAAAAAAACCAAAATATTTCATTTATTGGAATGTTTTCAGCTAGTACAAGCCATTTTCAGCAGTAGCCAGTACAGAATATGACATAAAAAACAAGGAATTCTAATGTTTCAAAAACTTTTAAATTCAAATCACTAAAAGTATACAAAATATAACTATTAGATTTAACAGATTTAATATTTAGCACATAAAGACACAAATATAAATAAGCTTAATAATAATATGGCCTTAAAACTTCAAAGCAAAAACAAGATAAAGCTCTAATTCCTAGGCTTTCTTTGTAATATATATTCATGGGCTTGGAAGGCTTTCTTGTCATACATTGTTGATCACATTTTTATATTCAGCTCTCCTCACTATCTCAATAGTTTCTTTAAAAAAAAACCTTCTTTTGAAGTTAAACATGGGTTTATTACCTTCACTTCATTCCAATTAATTTTTTGATCATACCAGTAGGCCCATTTTGCAAGTGTAGTTTTGTCTTTTTTTCTCTCTTTATATCTTCTTGGTGCTTGGCTAATCTATGAAAACCAAACCTACATCTTGTTCTTTGAATTCTAATGAATTTGAAGCATAGGATATATATTTGTTTTTGAAATTTGACCGAAAGAGCCAAAAAAACTGTGCACTTTTAAATGTCAACCTGACTGAAGGAAGGCAGTGTTTTTACATTGATCTATCATAAACTAACTTACACCCCAGTCCTCATACCTGCATTGTCAGAAGACTCAATTAAATATAAAAGTCAGCATTCTGAGCATACTTTAAGAGTCTGGAAATACACTGTTCTACAATCCAGAGCAAGCTAGAAGAGTTTAATTATAATTTCACAAGGGAGGAGGAATGGTACACGTATATGTTTATGAAATCGATTTATGATGCTACTATGAAATCGAATAGAGAACCAACAGCATTTAGTGCTGTTGGTTCTCTATTTGATTGAGGCTGAAAATAGTATGTTTGAACCAATAACAACAAAACATCAGGTTCATACCAATGAGCAATGAGTACAACCAAGAAAATAGCTAAATCAGCTAAGACAAAATTATCTTGTAAGAGATGCAAGATTATCATTGAGGCACTAAGAAATACTAAAAAAAATATCCACATGTACTGGGAATGGGAATTTACAACCGTCTCTTGTGATAATTCCACTTTCAATCATAAAGACAAATATATAGCAGTGACCAAATGAAATAGAGCTGATAGATTAGCTGAGTACCAAGAAGATATAAAGAGAGAAAAAGAGAAGAGTACACTTGAAAAATGGGCCTACTGCTATGATCTAAAAATTAATTTAAATGAAGTGAAGATAATTAACCCATGTTTAACTTCAAAACAAGGTTTTTTTTTTAATGAAACTATTGAGATAGTGAGGAGAATTGAACATAAAAATATAATCAAATTAATTACAGCACAAAAGTAGGAAATTAACATAAGTTTATTAAGTTAATGTTTTCAGCTATTCTATAGCCATTGTCAGTCATACGTTTGACTGATGATGGCTATAGAATAGCTGAAAATGTTATCTTAATAAACTTATGTTAATTTTCTACTTTTATGCTGTAATTAATTTGATTATTATTAATAGTAGGATGAATTATTATACATAAAAATATAATCAACAATGCATGACGAGAAAGCCTCCCAAGCCCATGGGTACATCTTATGAAGAAAGCCTAGGAATTAGCATTTATCTTGTTTTTGCTTTGAAGTTTAAGGATTTATATCAGTGGTTCTTTACCTTTTTTCTGTTGCGGAACACATTTTAGTATTTTAAAATTTGGCGGCACACCAAAATATTTTAAATAATATAGATTTAACAATGAATTTTCATTAACAGATTATTGTATTTATTCTTATTACCATTCAGATTACATACATTCTCTTATATGGAATCATTAAATGGCGGCTCTTATTAAGGCCCCACCTGTGAATTTTTTCTTTTTAGAGAAACTATAATTTTAATTTAATTTGTATTCCTTAATTTTTAAATTATGAATAATGACAAAAAATTTTGGCTGTCACAGAAATTCGAGGGTTAGATTTTTCTAATGATAACCTATTTATAGGAATCAGTAGGACTGCAAAAGGAATATCCAGCCAACCATGTTTCACTATTAATATATATTGTAGGGGTCGGCAAAACCCCCCTATCTATCGTCTTTAAGACGAAGAATGTGGTGACGCTGTTGAAATAACAGGATGTAATTGATATCAATTCAGATGGGAAAAACTACGTATGGTGAAAACCAAACATGGAGGTGGCCATGTCATGGTTTGGGGATGCATGTCGTATAATGGAGTTGGCAATACATCAATGAAAGAAACGGGCAAAAACGACTTGACTTTGCCAAAGCCTATGTCAACAAGCCTGCAGATTTTTGGAAAAGTGTCATTTTCTCAGACGAAAGCAAGTTCAATGTTTTCGATTCAGATGGGAAAAACTACGTATGGTGAAAACCAAACACGTCCCTGAAAACAAAACATTTAAGAGCATCTATCAAACATGGAGGTGGCCATGTCATGGTTTGGGGATGCATGTCGTATAATGGAGTTGGCAATCTGGCTTTCGTTGAGGGTAATATGGATGCTAGAGAGTATATTGAGATATTGCGAGGTAATTTACTGGCTAGTGCATCAAAATTGGGAATTGTGGATGCATTTTACTTTCAACATGACAATGATCCCAAGCATACAGCCCACATAACATTGTTGTGGTTAATTGATTTTTCACATGATAAAGTAAACACCACCACAATTGCCAGATATCAATCCTATTGAAAATTTGTGGCACTCACTGGATCTACAGGTGAGGAAAAGGAAAATATCCAGCAAAACTGACCTTAGGGAAGCACTCTGTGAAGAGTGGGCGAAAATTGGTGCGGAGACCACTAGAAAATTAATCGAATCAATGCCCCGACGATTAGAAGCCATTATTGAAGCTAAAGGCATGCATACCAAGTACTAGGATACATTTTTTTTCAATTCAAAACTTTGTGTTTGACCTTGCTAATGCGCCAATATTTTTTTGACATTAAAAAATACTATTTTTCTTCTTCTTTTCAATATGCACTTTATTTAGGCTACAATATGTATCCAAATGTAATAAAATCCTTTATATTCTTTATTTAGACTTCATATTTCATGCTTTTATATAAGATTTTTATTTATATCTGCAAAGTTACAAGGTGTGCAAATACTTTTTTGATCCACTGTACATTTTTTAAATTTAAAACCAATAAATTATGAGCAATGAGAGAGTTATTGCTGACACCGACTCCTCCTAAAACTGCCGATATCGTCAGCAACTCCCCAGCCCTGATTATATAGAAGTTATCTAATAACGAATATCATTTTTTATAATTAATTTTTCTGAAATAAATATCATCAGCAACTCCCCAGCACGGATTATATAGAAGTTATCTAATAACGAATATCATTTTTTATAATTAATTTTTCTGAAATATTTAATATTTTATATATTTCACACTTCATGATGAGTCCAAGTTTTTCCCAATAACAACATATATACAGTAGTGCCTCGCAATTCGACACTAATCCATCACCGAACAAATGTCGAATTGAGAAACTGTTGAATTGTGGGACAATATTTCCCATATAAGACTATGTAAAATAGATTAATTGTCGACTTGCGGGACAATATTTCCCATATAAGATTATGTAAAATAGATTAATTCATTGTTGGACCCCCATCTCACTCCCCTAACTAGTGAGTGAGAGAGATACAATATATTATTTAACTGTCGAATTGCAGGCATTTCCCATATAAGAAGACTATGTAAAATAGATTAATTCGTTATCGTGTCCTCATCTCACTCTCCTAACGGATGAGGGGAGAGGGATACACTATATTATATCCCACTCCCCTAATGAGTGAGATGAAAGAGATACACTATATTATTTACTCCAATTCCCGTCTAATGGCTGAGGTGAGAGAGATACACTATATTATTTGTGTTTTACTATTGTATGACAAACTAAATTTCAAAACACACTATTTTATACACAACACACAATTTATTAGCCCTGGGATGTTGGAACGAAGTCATCCAGCAGACATCCTAGCACCCATAATCTTCTCTGTCTGTGACAAAATGTGGCACAGTTGTCCCAGGAACACCATTCTTCAGTTACATTTTAATTGTTCTATCTTTCTGCCCTTTATCTACAATTTTTTTCTTTGTCACTTTGCCCAATCAAGTGTTCTTTTCAGAATTATTCCCACTGGTCAGTTTTCTTTGAACCCATCCTTACATCTCACTCAAAAATTTAACAGTTGTCCCAGGAACACCATTCTTGAGTTACATTTTAATTGTTCTATCTTTCTGCCCTTTATCTACAATTTTTTTCTTTGTCACTTTGCCCAATCAAGTGTTCTTTTCAGAATTATTCCCACTGGTCAGTTTTCTTTGAACCCATCCTTACATCTCACTCAAAAATATAATAATAATTACAAATTTTTTACTTTCTGAAAAATGTAGAATTGAAAATTAACACAAACAACACGGGCAAACACCAAAGTAGCCCAAAAAGAACTGACAAATGGCAAATAACATCACACAATTCCATGCATGCGCATGCGCAAACCCGCGAAACTCAAATGTCGAATTGCGAGGCACCACTATTAAAAAAGCAAACTATTACGATAATAATAGATGATAAATTTTTTTTTTTTTTTTGCAAATTATCATTTGAAACTTAAATCTTGAGGACATTTAAAATGTTTAGTAAATTTTTGATTAAATTTTATTAAATGCAGAATTGATATAGTAATTTATTAAAATAATAATTGGAATGATATTTAATATAAAATATGGAATCATTTTTTAACTTTACTGTATGAACTGTACTATCTTATGAAGTTAATATTTAATTAACTATTGTAAAAAAAAATTTTCTTAGAAGAATTTTAGTGAATAACAATATTTATGAATCTTATTAAATAATGTTGTTGTTATAAAATTAAAATATTTTGTTTAAATAGATCTTCAAATGTCTATGAATTACAGACAATTCCTGTATAACATACTTCTACAACATGATTTCGTTCTAACATTATTAGGAAACTGTGGCAATATTTGCACATATAGTTTGTAGAATGCATCATGAATTACAGACAATTCCTGTATAACATGATACTGATATCGTTCTAACATTATTAGGAAACTGTGGCAATATTTGCACATATAGTTTGTAGAATGCATGATGTCTTATTGATAAAATATATTAAAATTTAAATGAATGAATTAATTATTCAGTTGTATTATAACAAAATATAGAAGAAAAAACTATTTGTAAAGAGGTTGATGTATTAAAATTTTAAATTGCTGATATTATTTTAATTTCTGTTTAAAACACTAATTAACTTTACAATAACATAATTACCTTGATTCAAAGTTTTAAATCCTTTATATAGAAGTGTTTTAAACAGAAATTAAAATAATAATTAACTTTACAATAACATAATTACCTTGATTCAAAGTTTTAAATCCTTTATATAGAAATAAATTTTGCATTTGCGTATATATTTATGCGATATTTTGAATTTAAAGAATTGTTGTATGGAAAGGCCACATTTCTTTGTCACACGAATAAAGCATTTTTTTTTTTTTTTTTTTATACATATAAATTTCATTTTGTTGTTTTGATACATTTTTCTCTAACCACAATAATTTGATACATTAATAACAATTAAATAATGATGAAAAGGATTTAATGCAATATAATTTTAATCTGATAAAGTTAGTTGTCATTACTGCTTAAAACAAATTAACTATTCTTCTTTAAAATGGTCATCTGCTATCATTGTTAGTTTACAAATTGTTTTTCATCTTTCTGCAACTTTCCTTGGTTGAAGTCCTATAACATAATAGCACAACTAGCAGTGAAGCAAAATAAATTTATTTTTAACACAAAGTAAAAACGTTTTCGGTATACCTTTATACCATCTTCAGTTACATTTAAAATATAAAAATGGAACAACATAAAACAATTCTAGAACAATATACGTCGTATTTCAAAACTTGATAAAGCCAAAGAATACAGTTATAGTTAGAAAGGCGCATAAAATATCATAAAAATACAATTTAAAAATACATAACTAACAAAAAAAATAACACCATGGTGCTTAAACTCCACATTGGTGGACTCTTAATGTAAAGCATACGTTCGGTGAACCAATAGTAATCAAGAGAAAAAATAACACCAAGCTGCTTAGGCTCCACATTGGTGGACTCTTAATGTAAAGCATACGTTCGGTGAACCAATAGTAATCAAGAAAGACAAATACAGTAAATCCTTTCAATTGAATGCACAAGGTCAGTTACAGTATTTTTGCAGTGCATACCTCCAGGCTTTCGTCATATCGTCCGCCTGCCGAGAATTAATAACATGTTCCCTTTCGCAAGTTTTTAAAATCTCTATTTTTTCAGATATAAACAGCTCTTTAGGGTCCTGCATTTTCTTGAAAACTTTTGCCTCATCCCATAAAATGGATTCCTTGATTGAAATACCATGTTCCTTGTTAACCATTAATAGAAGATATGGACTGCCTCCTCATAAAATAAAATGGTTTCCTTGATTGAAATACCATGTTCCTTGTTAACCATTAATAGAAGATATGGACTGCCTCCTCCTCTAAACAGTGATTCGTTTGAATATAATATTGTGTTTATGAAAACAAGAAACCATTTAAGTAATAAAACTAATTTATTTTCAAAATATACATTTGATCATTATTATAATTAATTCAGTTAAAATCATTCAAATCGTTTGTTTTTACAAAATTACAAAATTTTAAAAACTAATTATTTGAATATATAAAATATAATAAATATATTATTATTTACAATAATTTCTTAAGCTGCATATGAGATTGCATGTGTGAAATTTTTAAATAAGTCTAAAACTTTCATACTGGTTCCTTTTCGGTTTTTCTAAAAATATTGCAAAATGCGTTACATTTCAATTTATTTTAAGTAAGATATTACAAAATTTTTGATAGTTAATTTACAATGTATTTTCTTTATTCGAATTATAATTTTAGACATAATTTGAAATATCGTTTATTTTTCACATATCAAAATTTACTCATTTATACCAATCTAGTTTTTATTCGAATTATAATTTGAAATATCGTTTATTTTTCACATATCAAAATTTACTCATTTATACCAGTCTAGTGCATAAATAGTTGGTACAGTTTGTCATCTACTAATATCTAATATTTTAGGCCAATTAGGAAACCAGTTAATCACAATACAGATTGAGTATTCACAATCTGAAATATTTCGAAATCCATAATTTCTCTTTCATAGCAGAGAATCCTTTCGGATAGGATTATGACTTATTATTTGTACCACGAAATAATGTGCACAATAGTGCAGCCATGGCTGCACTATCAAAATATGGCCAGGGCAAGATATCTACGATTACTAATTTTCTATTGTATTGTTTATACATTTGTTAAAAATATCAAAAAATTAACTGTCAGGCCTTTTTTGGTTTCAATTCCACCATAAGTATTCCAAAATTCGAAACATTTTTGGTCTCGAGCATTTTGGATTGAGATATTCAATTGAGATTTCAGCATTCGTTTATTATTTATAAACGAATGTTGAAATTATTTTGACAATATAACACTGCATCATGTGTAGATGGAAAGAAATGAGGAATGTTGGAATCTTCAAAGAATTTGGATTTTTCTAATACTTCATAAATAAATGCTGAAAGAAAAAATTTTATTCTATGTTAATTTTAATATGGTAAATAAAAACTGATTTTGCAATGAAAATTTATGTGAAAAATATTTGATTTGTTTTCATTAAAATTTGTAGATTAATTTATATAATTAAACAAAAGATAATGATAAAATTATTAACTAAAATACAAGCAGTCCTCAATTTATGACGGCAGCATTTAAACTGAACTCTGTTATAAGTCAGAGTGGTTGGAAACCAAAAATGCTCAAAATTTATGGCTTGTCCACTGCTAATATTTATTATTACATTTCACTTTATCATAATAAATGCAATAAACATAAAAATATAAGAAATAGATACAAAAAGATATTTTTCTATAGATCAAAACATTGTTCATGGTCTTAAACTTGTGAGAACAATATTGATCAATCACAAAATTTACTGATTATATCAATGTCATAAGTTGAGGCTTATGTGTATATTAAATTATTATGTAACAAAATAGAGTAGGTATTTAAATATAAGAATTCCCTGATTTGCCAAAAGTTTTTACATAAAGATGAATTTATGTATGTAAAGTATAACAAATTAAAAATTATTTTTTAAATAAAATGCAACACAGATACTATATTATTAAGAGTTAACTGCATAATAATTAAGATATAAATTGTACATTGTTCGTGTTAGAAGAGAATCATCATATCTTGCAGATAGGTTATACATATAATATTAGATTGATGCATAATTCCATAGCGTTTTAAATATAGGTTTGTTAAGTTTGTTTGTTTAGTGTGTTATTTATGAAATTCAGTTAAAAATTTGACCAAATCAAGCAAGCAACTATTCAACAATGTAATCTCCGTCATTGTCAATAACTTCCTGCCAATGTTGGGGTAGTTTTTGGATCCCCCGTCTGTAGAAATCTGTTGGTTTTGAGTTTAGGAAGTCATCAATCCAAGTTCTGTACACTTCACAGATGTTCCTAGCCGCATTTACTGCATTTGAACCTCGGTTAAACTCGTACAGCAGAATATGTTGGAAATGTTCGTTTTTCTCGACCTGACACTCCATCTTCAACAGCGAAGAAATAACAATTGTTTATAACAATCTCACTGACAGCTCGTATTCCACAAGACAACACTCCAAAGTAAACAGTGACAATGTAAAAACGGTAAACAAATGAATAGCAATGCAGTGTTGCTAGGCCAAATCAGAACGCTATGGAATTATGGATCAATCTAATATATGCAATATTGTCAAGAATGCAAATATTGCATCATTTCTTTAAACAATATGGAGAAAATTTATTTTGTAAGATTTGCATGTTAAGTAATTTATACTAAATGCCAGTACACAAGTATTATCATCACTAATATACAGTGGATTCTGTTTAATTGGGACACGTTGGGTCAAGCCATTTTTGTCTCAATTAAACGAAATAATGATAAATTTAAAATAAAATATGTAATTCGTTGGTAAATAAATAATAATTGGGTACCTATTATTTTTTTACTATTTTAATGATTTATTAAAATAGGTACCTAATTATTATTTTTTTACCGATCTCCGTTAGTAAAAAAATAATAATTGGGTACCTATTATTTATTTACCATTTTAATGATTTATTAAAATAGGTACCTAATTATTATTTTTTTACCGATCTCCGTCTTCCAGTATTCAAGTTATGAACAAATTTGTATTCATAACTCGTGCCTATATTTTACTTATTTTAACATTATTGTATCCACGTTGACAAAAATTGTCTTTCAGTATAGAGTATTCCACAAATAATGTTAAATTTATACACATCAAGTTTGACCAATATAGATTTTTATTGACAACATTCTTGATAAGAATATGAATCTATATATTCAGTACCAGTCTTTTAAAATAAAGTGAACATAATACCAATCTCTAATAATTTTTGTCAACATGTCTTTCAGTATAGAGTATTCCACAAATAATGTTAAATTTATACACATCAAGTTTGACAGACCTACACTTAAAAAAAAAAATTATCATCAACTGTTGCATTAGTGACACAAATTCCCAAAGTTTGGATGTTAGTATTGCATAATTATGGATTTAAAAAAAAATTAAAATGTAGGCAGAATAACAGAAGTATTCAAGTTATGAACAAATTCAAACAAATTTGTATTCATAACTCGTGCCTATATTTTACTTATTTTAACATTATTGTATCCATTAGAGGAAATAAGAAATGATTATAATTTTATTAATAATAATCCAAATTAGCAAAATATACTAATAGACCACTGGATTATTAATTTTCTAAAATAAAAATTCATCATCATCATGTGAGATAGAGCTCATGAAGACAAATGGTTCAATCTTATATTTTGGTGATTATTGTAATTCAAAGACTCTATAGCACTACTAGCAGCTAAGATTGAACCATTTGTCTTCATGAGCTCTATCTTATATTTTGGTGATTATTGTAATTCAAAGACTCTATAGCACTACTAGCAGCTAAGATTAACTTTATTTAACATTACAAATGTTTTTGGCGATTATGCCATCCTCAGGAACCTGAGGATGGCATAATTGCCGAAACGTTTATTATAAAAATATGATTTACGTCATACCTGGACAATTGGAGAAAGTAAGACTAATTCCATTCTCTGTTAATTCATTTTTGATCTAATTAAAAAAATTATTTTAAGTAAAACTATAATGATTAATTATAAATTATAAAAAATAAATTCTCACCTCTAAGAGAGTATTTATTGCACTCATATCTAAATATGAAATAGATGAACAATCAAGAATGACAGATGTTATAGCACGATGAGCAAAAGATGATATTTTTTCATCCGAAAGTGAAATTATCTTCTTTCTGCTTATGAAAAAGAAAATTTGATTACAGTATGAAATAGATGAACAATCAAGAATGACAGATGTTATAGCATGATGAGCAAAAGATGATACTTTTTCATCCGAAAGTGAAATTATCTTCTTTCTGCTTATGAAAAAGAAAATTTCATTACATACTGTTTAAAAAAAAAAAAATGTATATTTATATTGAAATTATAAATTTTCAAACCAATAATTTTTATTGTGTTAGTTAATTAACGATTTATATATACTTGATTTAAAATTGATTTTTATTTAATAACAACTGAATTTAACTTCACTTTTATATTTTATCTAAAATTTTTTATACAATATTTAATTTTTTCACTGATGATTTGTAAAGAAAGAAAGAAGGTACTAAATATTTTAAATACAACAAAGAATTTTAGAAATTTCAAATACAGTCCTCTTGCAAGATGATTATACAAAGTTCATAAATAAAGGAAAGTTAAAAATATTTATCAATTTTTAATGATCTATAATGAAATATTGTGGATAAATATATATTGAAAACCAATCATTTTTGTATATATATTAATGTCATCTGATAGAATCTAATTATCTGCTTTAGTTTTATATAGTTTAAACAAAACATCAGTACTGTTAATAATTATTATTAACTGGAAAAGGTAACATAGAAGGCCAAAAATGTTACTGTAAATATTATTGAAAAGGTCAAAATTTTTTGGCCTTTTCAGTCACTTGTGTGTTCATCTGTGCAATCTGAACACACAATAATGGCTGCATTGTTATTAGATATATATATTCTCTTCATTTTTGTAAAAAGCATACGAATAAACAATTAATGATGGTTTTAGTAAACATGTGAACTGTTATATAAAATATGATATAAAAAATATAGCATCATTATAGCCCGTGATTATTAATTTTCAATAAACATTGGATTCATTGTCATACAGAAAAAAAAAAATGCATAAAATAGTTTAATAATAAATATTGAAGATAGAAAAATAGATTAAACAAAATGAGTTGTGGCCATGCTTGCCTGTTTCTAATCTTCTTGAATTCCATTTGTTCAAATCAAATATTTTTAAAAATAAGTTGAAATCAGAACGTATTTTTTTTTTTAACTTTGTTAATCTAACAAGGGAACATCACACCCGATGTGTCTGGGATTTTGCCATCTGAAAGAGCATAAACAGTAGATGAAGAATCACCCCTATATTGGGGGCCACTACTTTAGCATTTTTGAGAAAATTGCTTTTGAAATTTCATAAATTTTTTGTTTTACTTAAATAGCGTCTCTTTTGAAAATTCAGAAATTTTTGTTTTACTTAAATAACAAATGCTCGGATATTTGACTTTGTGTTGTAGTGGCGAAGTGGCTACGTCAGGGTTCCGACGGTCTGAGGGTGTAGGTTCGATTCCTGGTACTTTTCTGATTTTTATTTCGATATTTGACTACGTGTTGTAGTGGCGAAGTGGCTACGTCGGGGTTCCGACGGTCTGAGGGTATAGGTTCGATTCCTGGTACTTTTCTGATTTTTATTTCCCTCTCTAAACTTTTGCACTTTTTAAAGTTTACATTATATTTGGGTTTTTAAAAATTATTTAACAATTTTCAGATAATTATTTCAAATGTTTTAAGCGATTTACAAATATTACATACAATAGTAGGACATAACTCTTCACAATAATTATAAAGTGTATTCTGGAATATAACTATACATTATTTGCTATGTTTACTTCTTGTGATATTTACTTCTTTCACCAAGTAAAGAATTTTATATCGCATTTACAAAACTGTCCTTATTTATTAGAGGTAAAAAGGGAAATAACATCCAGAGAAGATGCAATCAAAACCCATTCATTAATCCATTATCAATTGTCAGCAGCAAGTTATCGTGATATGTTAAAATATGCTTGGTATGCAGCAAAATTAGTTGAAAAAAGGATACAATCGAAACCCATTCATTAATCCATTATCAATTGTCAGCACCAAGTTATTGTGATATGTTAAAATATGCTTGGTATACAGCAAAATTAGTTGAAAAAAGAAATGTATTTTTTAATGTGAATCAGGTTTCATTTTCCGACATTATTAAAACTTCCAAATATAATTGTGGGATGGCTGCATTTGTACAGTGTTCTTGGTGAATTGAACCTACACCCTCAGCCCCTCGAAACCCCGACGTAGCCACTATGCCACTACAACACATAGTCGAATTTCCGAAGCATTCACTTCGAACCTACACCCTCAGCCCCTCGAAACCCCGACGTAGCCACTACGCCACTACAACACATAGTCGAATTTCCGAGCGTTTGCTATTTAAGTAAAACAAAAAATTTCTGAAATTTCAAAGCAATTTTCTCAAAACGCTAGAGTGTGGCTCCCAATATAGGGGTGATTCTTCATCCATTGTTTATGCTCTTTCAGATGACAAAGTATTGGCAAAATCCCAGACACATTGGGTGCAATGTTCTCTTGTAAGTTAAGCTCAATGCATTATTAAGTTTAAAAAGTTTTATTTACAGTTCACATTTTGTGAATTAATTGAATAAATTATCAATAAATGCTGTGAAAATATCTCATTTTTTCAAATAGTTGCCTTCCTTAAAAATTTCAACACATGTTTTGGTTAATTATTTATAATTTTTATTAACTTTTAAAATATTCATGTATTCAGTTAAAACTGATAAAATCTTGTTGAATATAGGATGATATCTGACCAAAAAAGATCAAAAAATGCTGAGGCTCAATCGATAATCAAATATAAACATCAAACAGGGGAAGTGTCATTTAGTTATAGTGAACCAAATATTGGAGTTTGTAAAAACTGATTGTATTGCTTTCCTTGAAAATATTTTCTGACAAAATGTAAGAATTACCTGAATGTTAAATATTGAAACAAAACATAGTGTGTGATAACAGCTCAATATTGTGGAGTTTATGAGGTGTCAGATAATACACTCTAATCAATACTAATTAGGGGATTAACCATTTCAAATTACGTAAATCAACTCAGCCAAACTTCCCCTGGCAGATTTGTCCACCAGGGGAAGTTTGGCTGAGTTGATTTACGTAATTTGTTATGAGGTGTTGTTTTAAAATCCAAAAATAGGATTCCAGTTTAAAAATTATTGTTGAATATAATATTTGACTTGTTTCTATATTTTTTTATTTATTAATAATTGCAGTTTAATAACAACCATCATTAATTCGCAAAATAAAGATTTTCATAAATATCTTATATAAATTTATTATTATAAATAAGCAAAATATTTATGACATTATATAATTAATTTATCATTAACATAAATAACTTACTTTGAATTTTCAAAAATGTCTTTCATCAATGAATTTTTAAAAAACTCTCGATTCAAGAAACACAAAATTCCTCCGTAGTGATAAATTTTTATATTCTTTATTTCTTTGCACTAAGAAAAATGAATATTAATTATTATAGTGGTGGTGATGATTTTATTCCAGATTTATAAAATATTGTATATAAATTAGTGAGAAAAAATACCTCATATCGTTCTACATCCAAATAAATTTCAGTTTTAGGTATATTGCCAAGTACTACTAAATTTGGGCTAGAAAATTAAATAATCATTAGAAAGAATTTTCATTACCTCTATTATGTTTATAATTTTATTATTATAATTTATATTTATAATTATTATAACTTTAGAAATAAAGCAGTTGCCAACAAAAATATTTTTAACTAGTGTCTTCTTCACTCAAACTGTATAAATGTAAAAATACGTTGTAATATATTAATGCTTTGTAGCATTTAGCTTTGTATTTTTTTTTACTGTTTACTTTCTGTACATGAATGCTTATAAAAAAGCATAATCATGAAAATCTTCAAGATGAATTTTGTTGTAGTAATTCATGTTTTCAGTTTCTTAGATAAATAAATTTAACTATTCTGTTGAGTAAATATATATAAAATAAATACACAATAAATGACAATATAAATTAACTATTAATAATATAAAATATTTACAAAACAATATTTTTGATCTCACACATAAAGACTATAAGAGTGCATGTCCATCTGAGAGAAAAACTGTCGTGAGAAACTCTCGAGAAAGAATTTTGCAAATGGACACATCCCTGAGAGTAGCTCTCGGGTGTGTCCATTTGCGAAATTCCCTCTCGAGAGTCTCTTGTGACCGTGAGACTCTCTCAAGAGAATTTTGCAAATGGACACATTCCTGAGAGTAGCTCTCGGGTGTGTCCATTTGCGAAATTCCCTCTCGAGAGTCTCTTGTGGTAGTTTTTCTCTCAGATGGACACGCACTCTAAGTTGATCAAAAGTACTTGTTTTTTGTAAATATTTTATATTATTAAAAGTTCATTTTGTTCAACAATATCAACATTGAAAATAGGCAAATTATAATTAACGTAATAAGTAAAACTGAGAACTTTGTGATACAATCTTGAAGTTCTCAGTTCAATTCTGGGCCATGGCGAATTTTCACTTCAGGAAATTAATCAAAAATTATAGTTTGTTATTAAGTAAAAGATAGTGCCATCTTAATTAAATTTAAATTAATTAATTATTAAGTCAATAGATGTTGGCATCATAGTTCTCATTTAAAAATATTAATTATGTTTAATTTGACAAATTAGATTCAATTTAATGCCTTGATAATTTAATGAAAATTTTAATAAATAAAAATACAATGAATCCTCGTTTAATATTGCCTCAACCTTAATTTAAATTTAATTAATTAATTATTAAGTCAATAGATGTTGGCATCATAGTTCTAATTTAAAAATATTAATTACTGTTTAATTTGACAAATTAGATTCAATTTAATGAAAATTTTAATAAATAAAAATACAATGAATCCTCGTTTAATATTGCCTCAACATCATTTCATTATTATGTTACAAGGAAAACCTTAATTAAAAAATAAAAAGTTTTAAGGCAGCAAAACAAAATAAAATACTGTTTTCCAATATTTCCATTCAAAATAGAAAGAAAATGAAGTGGAAACCTATAATTATAGAAAACAAGATATATTTTAATATATTAATTGAACTATAGAAGACATAGACATTCGACTGAATTAACTGAGTGCAAATATTTTTGCTTTCCATTCAAAGGACTCTGAATTGAATATGGAACATCTACCCCTTAAAAAATTTATATTCTTGGTCAATGGGGTTTTTGTTTCTAGTTAATGTAATGATTTTCAGAAACCTAACCCCTACATTAAAGTAGGACTCCTTGTAATTTAGACTAATGCTATCAGTGTCTTGTAATTAATAATTATACTAATGATTAAACCAAGAGTAGCAGCATTTGTGAATTAATAATCAAATAAATTAATTAAAAATTCAAATTTAAACAAAAAAGTGGAAACCTATAATTATAGAAAACAAGATATATTTTAATATATTAATTGAACTATAGAAGACATAGACATTCGACTGAATTAACTGAGTGCAAATATTTTTGCTTTCCATTCAAAGGACTCTGAATTGAATATGGAACATCTACCCCTTAAAAAATTTATATTCTTGGTCAATGGGGTTTTTGTTTCTAGTTAATGTAATGATTTTCAGAAACCTAACCCCTACATTAAAGTAGGACTCCTTGTAATTTAGACTAATGCTATCAGTGTCTTGTAATTAATAATTATACTAATGATTAAACCAAGAGTGGCAGCATTTGTGAATTAATAATCAAATAAATTAATTAAAAATTCAAATTTAAACAAAAAATCTTCTTACATCTTGGAATCGAACCAAGGACCTTTGTGTTACTATCCTGATGTCCTAATCACTAGACAAAATATCAAGAGATTAATTTAACAGATTAGATTCAATTTGGATCTCTCTTGAAATCAGATTGATAAAATTTTAATTATTATTTAATTTATTCCATTGAGAGTTATTTGGTTTAAATAAAGTTATTCTTGTTTGAAAAGCATTACTGACTTATAAGAAGTCAACTGAACTATAAATTATCTGCTAAATGAATATAATGCATATGGTTTTTCCCAAAATTAATCATATCTGTAATGATATGTATGTAATTTATTCATATCAATTGGGATCTAAAAAGGAAAGAAAATCATATTAGATACATAAGGGTAATTTCTCAGAAATTAGGAACACAGAAATGATAAACAATTTATTTCCATCAGTGTCATTAATAGATATTCTTACTTATAATATATGATGAATAGAATAAAATAACATTTATCTATACTATAATTATAAAATATATACTGTGAGTTTTTCTTGAAACCGAACACACTGAATTTTGGCATCGAGCCAATTCGGATGAATCTATCATGTCAGGAATCGCTCGCTACGAAAATTTATTTTATATTTTTAATTCGAACATTTTTTAAAATGTTCGAATTGTGGCACGTCTGCATTTCTACGCTGTCGCTATAGCAACAATAGAATTTCTGTTTGCCAAACATCTTTTCACGTAAATTTTCAGCGATTTATTTTCAAATGTGTAATTACACCAGTATTAAAATCCGATAATCTTGTGTGTTAAATCGTTTTTTGTCTCTTGGATGCAATAATAAATAAATATCGTTAGAATTAAAAATATAAAATAAATTTTCGTAGCGAACGATTCCTGACGTGATAGATGCATCAGAATTGGCTCGATGCCAAAAATCAGAGTGTTCGGTTTCAAGAAAAACAGCGAGCGATTCCTGATGTGATAGATGCATCTGAATTGGCTCGATGCCAAAATTCAGTGTGTTCGGTTTCAAGAAAAACTCACGATATATATACAGTGGATTCCGCTTAATTGGGACATGTCCGGCCAAGCCATTTTGTCCCAATTAAACAAAGTAAAATAGCATAAATATTGAACTTTAGAACTTAGGGAAAAACTAAAAAGGATCAGGGCTCATCTCTCTATCTTGTTCCTCTAATATTGAAATGCATCCAAATGTGCAAATGCAACTGAGGGAGACAATTAATATTCAAATTCTCTGCATCTCCTATAAGTTGTGGCAAATCAATTAAAAATGTTCTAAAGTAGTATGATTATACCTGCAAATTTTGGTTTACATATACTGAAATTTGATTATTAATAGTTCAATGTAAATAAGTAAGTTTTCAAATACCGAGTTTGTAAGTTTGAGTGATTAAATGTAATTAGAAATTTCAATAAATTTAAAATGCAATTTTTATAGATTAAATATTAAAATTTAGAAATAATAGAATTAAAATCATATAGTAATATTTATTCTTGATAAGTATACTTACATGACAATTCTTATTAAGACGACAAAAATTGTAAAACAAACACCAAGTAGGAGTCCAAAATCAATAGATGTCAGCACTACAGCTATAACTGCTACCATCCAGACCATCTATAAAGAAATTTTCATGTTATGAAAATCCAATTTATTAGACAGTTTCAGTACATAAAAGTTTTGTCTGCAAGTTTTACGAAAGAATTTATCAATGATGAATACTAGCAGTTTAAGATTATAAAGAATTTACTGAATATGACAGTATAATATCAGATTTTTAGATAGTAATTGAAACTAGCTGAATTATCAACAGAAATTTTCAAAAAAATGAAATGTGTCTTAATAATTTATATTGTATATTAACTTTATCATTTGATTAATTTAACAATTTTGTAGTGAAAATAGAAGTTCCAAGTTAGATTTTAAATTAATGTTTTGCTATGGCCTATATAAAAGTATCAAACTGGATATTTATATTCAAATCTCTGAAATAAAAAACTTCTAATTGATCTAATTTGTATATGTTACCGGCAAAGTATGAAATGCAGGCATTCTATAGAATGCCTGGCGTTTTTACGCAAAGTATAAAATATCTTCATTCAGTGCTGGATCTAAGCCGATTGGATCGATTGCACCAATCTGGCCCCGTTGAGGCAAGATGAAATCAAGAAAAGACTAATAAACGAAAATAATCGTTTAGATTTACTATTATGGCTGGACTTTTATACCCCAGCCTACAAACATACAGTATAATTTTTGTAGATCCGCAAAAAGAAAAATTTTTTTGGAAAAATTGAAAGTAAATGAATAATTTTATTTTATCTCTTGAAACATGTGGGAAAAATTTTCTATTTAAATTAATTAACATTACATATATTCTATAATGGCTGTAAGTGTAATAGTCTAGTAGCTGTAATTCTTGATTTACAGCCACTTATACAGGTAACTGTTGATTTACACCAAGATTAGGTTTTACCATAGTTTGTAATTTAAAGCTTTATAATTTGAGATAAAATTACTATAGAATGTAATGAAATATGTTCCAAAAACTGAAAAAAGTTCCATAAACTGGTCAATTACATTAATTTTTGACACAAATATACACAAAAATGAGGACATTTATTAATGAAAAATATGATATAGCTGTAAACTATATTTAAATATTTTACAAACAAAAACGTTCATACAATGATAAATTTACAAAAAAATTCTTGGTCGATACTCCTTTGTGACAAGATGTACTATCACTACATTTACAGATGTTTCTAGAAATACACAGAAATTCATATAAATCATGTATGACAGTAACAAATTCTATAAAGGTACAAATTTTGTAATTTTGAAGTTATGTAATTTGAGGATTATCTATAATTATGATGGCAATACTATAAATAAATTCTATGACTGCTCAATGCAGTTGATAGAGTTATCAGACTATTGGTCAGTTCACCCTGACCAATAGTCTGATAAGCATAAAGCATTCTTTGAGTGTCTGGCTTTTATATTTTTGTGTTTAAGTTTATTACAATAAAGTGGAGTATAATAATAAATATTTGTTTGTTAGAAATATACTATTGTTTTAATCCATAAATTTTGGGTATTTCAAACTTATAATGGTAGTCAAAACTATATATAAATTTTAATATACAGAAATTATATATATCAAGTTAAGATTTGAAATATAAAAAAAAACTGAATTTTTAATGAAAACTTTAAGAAAAAATAAAATTTAGTAGTTGCAGTAATATTCTAATTTAATTTGTTAGAAATATATTATTGTTTTATTATATTTTAATGATGGTATCTTTGTAGTATTGAAAATAAAAGATTAATATTAATAATAATAATATCTTGTGTAATTTTTCTCATATAAGTGAATTTTTTCAGTTTTACTAATCTTAAATGAACATTTTTTATACACAGGTTTCTGTCATTTTATAAATTTTGCCATGATACAAATTAACTTAGTTTATTAATTTTTTAATTTTTAACAATAATTTTCAATTTTACAAAGAAACCATTTCATCTTGGATTAATTAATGTATAGTAATTTGTTTAAATTAATTATTAAATTATAAATTATTATATAGAACAAAATTCAATCTTAAATTTTTTTGTATTTCTGATCTTCAAATTGCTTTATAAAAGAAAATTCTCTTATTCAGATGTTCTATAATATAATGTTAAGAAAAATTGACTGTTTTAATGATTTTTCATATTTATTCTTTTCATTAATATATTTTCATATCACATTGATACATGATGCATCAATTTTATATTAAGACAAATTATATTAACTTCTAAATGCCAACAGTTAACATATACCTATTATCTAATCAGTGGTTCTCAATTTTCTTGACGAGCGACCAAACTTATTATTTTGAAATCATACTGCAACCCAATTGTTTATTTTATAATATAAAATAAAAGTAGTATATCAACATGATATTGTATGTATTCGGATTAACTTATAGTACAATGGACTATGGTGTATTACTCACATACAACGAAATATAACTATGAACTGTAAATAAAAAGCATACACTATAATTCTTACACTTTTAACACAAAAACATACACTTCAACAAAATACAAAATACGATTACTAATTTTAACACATTAAATGAACACACTGACTACTAAAAAAACGGTAATTTACATACAAAGTTATTCTTATTGCTGTTCTGACAATTGAGAATTACACATTAGTTCAAAACTAGGAAGGGGAATGTACTGATGAATGCTGTGATGGGTGGAACAAACATGCACATAGATTTAAGTCATATTTACAATGTCAAAATTAATTTAAGAAATTAATGTACCAGAAATTAATACCATTCAAAACCTCATAATTAATTTTTGAAATAAACATAAAAGACATTTTTTTTCTATTTATTTATTTTTTTTATATATTTTTATTTTGGTATTTTACCAGTTCCTTTGTGATCCATTAAAAAATTTAACATGACCCAAAGATTGAGAAACACTGATCTAATTATTATATCTTTTAAAAAGTTTGTAACTAAGATAAAGCTATTTAAAGATATAAAATAATGATTGCATGTTGTTATAAATGAGTACAATCCCTAATATAATATCAATATACTTTTATATCTATATAAAAATTTCTCTATATTTTTCCATTGTGATAAAAAATGCTAAACTTTAAATATTATAATTCTTTAAATAAATGAATTTTTTGTGTATTAATTTTTAGTATTTAAAATAATTATCATAATGAAATCCAAAATTAATGTATTTTAAACAGAAAATATTAAATTTTTCAACATTTTAAATTCTGGAAAAAAAACTTTTTTTTCATGACTAATTTATCAGAATGAAAACTTTTAATAATTATAGATAAACTGAAAACTGATATTTTGTTGATGATTTAAAAATTTTTAAATAACAAATAAAACCAGCCACAATGCATGTATAAGCAACCTGCCTGCATAAGCATAAGGAGGCAGATCCCATCTTGCACAAGCAAATTGTTCTGCAAAGCTTTATATATAAGACAGATCATATGTATATCAAACATACATTTATACAATACTAGTAGATCACAAAAGACATAACATTAAAAATAGTTATATTAAAGAGTAAGCATATAAATCACATGGTAAAGCAGTCACTTACCATCTTGGAAAATCCAGATTCGATTCCAAGTCCCACACTTCTAGTTTTCAGGAAGGATCTGGGTTTGGGCCCAGTTATTAAGTAAAATTAACCTTTACATAAGTATATATCTATGTATATTGAATCTATATAAGTTGAAGCTTCCTGTATTCAAAAATCACTTTGCATCTAATGACATAAATTCAAAATCAAATGTAAAGAAACAGATTAAATAAATAATTATCATAAACTGCTATAATATAGTGGTCATTATTGTGTTTTGTTTAATGTGTGGAATGCTCTACTTCAATAGATAAAATAATAAAAACTTTCTAGAACTCAATAACTGATCAGAAATTTTTTTCTTTAGAATTAATAGGAATTAAATTTTTACTTTATGAATCTTTACAATAATAAACTATTTTTAAATAATACATTACCTTTGTAAGACAAAGTGTAGCTATTTTTAATTTGCAGTATATCAATTAAAGAAATTTATCAAAAGAAATAAGTTTGTTTTCTTCACTACAGAAATTTTCTTTACTTTTTCTCTCATCATTTTTTATCATAGTAAATCTGTTAATAAAATTTTCAAAATATAATGATTATAAATGAAATATTTATTTTTTAATTTCAGAATGCAACAATCTATCAGATTAAAATTTCTACAAGTGAAAAATACAAATTGAATATTAACAAATCAGATTTACTTAATGAAAGCATCAATCAAGTTTGTTCAGGCAATGTTGTTAGCATTTACTTGATTCCTGATATTCTGCATTTTCTATCTTATTTATATATGTTACGCTTGATGAGAACTCCTGAAAATGAACAACTGCAGACTCTTATGGAACGGGTATTTTTGGATTATATTATATATTATTACTCTTAGTCAAATTTTAAAATTCAGTATTAATTGAATATTATTATTTCAGGTTTTTTTGCAGTCATCACTTACACAATCATGGCATTTCAGTCAAAGAAAACTTGTAAGGAAATTAAGGTAATTATTTTAATATATATTATTTGTTTTTTTTTCCTGTATTCTAAATTAATACTTAAAATTTCTATTTATTCTTATCTTTTTTACTTTATTATATTGTTTGAACTTTATAAGTAACACTAAATAATACATAAATACTTATATATGTTAAAAATAATACTTATTTTTTTAATATAGATGTCTATTTGCATATTCATTTTTTAATTTTTATTATAACTCTTTGTCGCATTCTTTCTTATTTTACATTTTTAGACTCTAATTGAAATATTTGGTTTACATTTTTCGATTTATTAACCCATTTGCTGGAATTTCTTTGTTTACTTGGCAAGGGAATATAACAGCATCAGGAAGTTGATGTGTATATATAGCATGGTTGTGGAATGATGTTTATAAATTATTTTGCACTAATCTAAAAAATCTTTTCAAAATGTAATTACAAGTATCCCTTTTATAACACGGTAGATAAGTTCCTGAAAAATATGTGTTGTGTAAAATCATATTATATGAGACCCAGAGTCAATACAAAAAGGAGAGTTACATTCCAAAACCAATTTAAAACAAATAACTTTCTTTAATTCCACATAAGAAACTTAAATTTTATTAAGAATATTAATAACACAAAACAAAAAGAAAGAAAAAATATATACATAAGACCCTAAAAAGCAATATATGTAAAACAAAAGGAAATAAAAAGTATACAGCCTATATAACATTCATTTAATAATTATATCTTCCTACCTATTTATATTTACAGTGAATTGGGGAAGTAGCTTATTTTTCTCTAATTCATTAGTATTTAAAGAGGTGGTGATAGAAGGTGATTTATTATAACCTCCTATAAGCCAGCCAAAAATATAGAAGATAGCCATTATCAGAAATGGATCATTAAAAATGTTCCATTTTCTAAAAGAATTATTTACAGTTCTTAAGAATATATGTTGTTTTAATTAATGATTTTTCTACTGTTATTTAATGTGTAATATATAATTTACAATAAAATACATGTACATGCATATTTTTGTTGTTTGTTTTATGATCTTAGTGATATAGTGTTCTGCAAATTTTCTTTACATTCAAAAGTGTTACGTGACTTTGAAAAGAATTAACTGCTCTAAGGTAAGAACTACTGTTCTAGGATAAACTACTGACCAATTTTAAGTGGCCAAATTTGGGCGGGTTAAAATTTATTCTATAGAACAGGTGGCCAATAGGTCAATCGCGGGACAATTTGTAGTCGATCTTTGTAAGTTATCAGACAACTCTCTTACTGCATAGTGACTTCTCTAGACAACTAAAGCCAAAATTTCACTTTATTGCTGAGTATGGCCAAAACAGTAACAGCTAGAGGTGGCAGAGCATTTAGACAAAATTCTAAATTTGCTGACAATGCCAACATGACACCTATGAATAGCGGGTGGCCAACAGGTAGATCACGATTGACCGGTCGATCGCGGGACAATTTGTAGTCGATCTTTATAAGTTATCGGACGACTCTCTTACTTCATAGTGCCTTCTCTACACAACTAAAGCCAAAAATTTTCACTTTATTGCTAAGTATGGCCCAAAACAGAATAGTCAGTAGCAGCAGAGCATTTAGACAAAATTCTAAAATTGCCGACGATTGCCAACATGGTGCCTATGAATTGACAGTTGTGAGAGTTGAAGTGAATTATTCAATATGACACCTTTGAATTGACAGTTGTGAGAGTTGAAGTGAATTATTGAGTTTGAAATTTATGAGTAAAGTAAAATGAATAAAAACCATCGTCGCTGACGGATATCTCCTTTTGGCTAATGTGGTTTTGGCTCAACCGTCACCACCATATTTCGTTTTGGGCTAATGTCTTTTTGGGATATGTGGTTTTGGGCTTCTATCTCTGCTCTTACCATCAAACGAAGAATTTCAAAAGTAGATAGCGAACTCATTTTTAATATATAAAGTCGATCTTAATGACAAACAAGTTGGCCACTCCTGCTATAGAACAATATGGCAGACTATAACAATTTCAAATCCGAAGCTGAAAATAATCTCAATTTTAGGTTATTTGGATTACATTTACCTCAATTCAGAATTAATATTTTTGAAAAAGATAGATCCATTTACCCTTCACTATGATAACTTTCATTTGAGATTTAGGTTAATTAAAGGGAATCAACAGTTTTTGGTTAATGTCAAAGATAAATGAAATATGCACTTTATAAATAAAAAGATAATAACAATTTACTCTATAAATTTAAAATAAAATAATTAACATATTATATATACACTATGTTTGTATGTATTATAATCATATATATATAATAATATATATGATTACACAGAGAGTAAATTTTACAGGAGTAAATAATAAACCAGAAATACAGACCTACATTTTCAGGTTTACATTAGACTTATTATTGAAAAGTATATTTGGGTGTTATGCTAGTTTATGCTTAATCTTGATTTACAGGAGTAAATAATAAACCAGAAATACAGACCTACATTTTCAGATTTACATTAGACTTATTATTGAAAAGTATATTTGGGTGTTATGCTAGTTTATGCTTAATCATATGTATATAGTATTTGGTTAATATTTTAAAAAAATAATACTAAAAGCTGAGCTGCAAGTATTCAAAAAAAGTAAATAACTTGATCGGCACCTTCAAGTTCAAACGAGTTACTATGGTAAAGAGTATGCACAGTAACTATCTTCACGCTATCAGGCTGATACCTAACATTTGTCTCGTGCAACACTCTGTACTTAATCTTTAGATTTTCAAATGGGTTAGAGTTATTCTACAAATAACTATTCTGCAGATTAAACCGAAAATCGTACAACCAGCCCTTAAAGAATTAAAAAAAAAAAAAATTATGTAATTAATTATTATTAATTTTTTGAATATATTTTGTATAATATTGATAACCCATCATACTTAGATTTACCTATATTATATATTATTATTACAATGAATTATGGTCATCAGGATTGTTTTTTTCATTAGAAATAAAAAAAATATCTATAAACATAAAAATCAATAAAATGAAAGTTTATAAAGCAAAAGATACTTGTTCAGTATGCTAAATTTATTTTTCTTCCATTAGATTTCATATATGCTACATGTAAGGAAATTATTGTTACTGTTACAGTAAACCAAATATTGAATAATTGAAATTTATCTGATGTAATTTTGTAACAATAATTTTTATTGAAGTATTTAATATCCATTCTTTTTACTATGGCTTCATGGATAGTGGACATCCATAGCTCTAACAATTGTTACAAGTGCACTCTGATAGTCTGTACATGTGAATATCTACTATATCTTCATATCCCATCACTGTTTCTTTGTCCATCATCTAGCACACAATTAGTTTATTTGACTTTGCTGACGTTGTTTTGTATTGATCCTTTTTTAAAAAACTGTTATTGGTTTTGAGTTATGTTACTCAAAACCAATAACAATTTTTGAAAGATTCTTTATATTGAAAAAACTTGTCTTGAAAAATAGATAAAGCAAACAAATTATAACATGTAGCATTGCTAAATATATTGAATAAATACTTTTTTTTAAGACATATTTTTCTTCAAATAAATATAAATATTGTAATTTATTATTTTATAACAAATAAAATTTTATTTGTACAGTTTTTTTCTTAATTATCTGACTGTTCTTTGGTCTAAATTTAGGCTTGATAATTGGGACTTTAATTATATATCTTAAGCATTGTATTTTATGATTAAATTTAAGTAATATTTATAAGTAATGATTTTTTAGTAACTAAAATATCATTACTTATAGAATTCTTTTTACTTCATCTTTTCTTATGCATTCAATAAATATATGCAAATGATATTTTTTAAATAATTTTCTTAAATGTGTTTAACTTTATCTATAAAATAACTATAATATTTATATTTATAACATTATGCTTTTTTGTTATTATTTTAACCAAATGCAAATTAACTTTACAACTAACATTTCTTTATCACATTTTACATCTAATTCTACTCTTAAGCTTTGCAATTTGAAGACTTTTTCTCTGAAGTACAGATTATTTTAAAGATTATTAATTTCTCTGATCCAGTTTATTTTAAAAATGAGGTATATATATTAATTAATTAATAACATTGTTAACATAAAGGCGATCTTAATGACAAACAAGTTGGCCACCCCTGATACATAGTAAGCATGCTTAATTCTAATTAAGAAAAATTTACCCGAAAGGCGATCTTAATGACAAACATGTTGGCCACCCCTGATACATAGTAAGCATGCTTAATTCTAATTAAGAAAAATTTACCTGCCATTAATTTATTTGAGTACTCAGAAAATATTTTCAGAATATTAAATAAGAATACATTGAATTCTGCAAAAGTAATGTTAATTAATTTAAATAGAAAATTTTTTCCACATGTTCGAAGAGAGAAAATAAAATCGATTCGTTTACATTCAGTTTTTTAAAAATTTTTTCTTTTTGCGGATCTACAAAAATTAGAGGTTTGAAAGGTGGGGTATAAAAGCTCAGCCATAATAGTAAATCTAAACGATTATTCTTCGTTTATTAGCCTTTTCATGATTTCATTTTGCCTCAATGCGGGGCCAGATTGTTGCAATCGGTCCAATCGGCTTAGATCCGGCACTGAGCGGGAGTATTTTATACTTTGCCTAAATAGCATTTGTCATTCTATATAATGCCTAGGCAAAGTATATGTAATATTAATCATTTCATACTTTGCCTAAAAACTCCAGGCATTCTATAGAATGCCTGCATTTCATACTTTGCCGGTAACATACTAATATATTTTATACAATACAATGTATATGTTTTAGTTCAGCTTAAGAGTAAATTTAGAGTTATAAACAAAATTACAAATACATTTACAATAGAACTATTGCAAAAAATTGTTTCTGCTCCTGCTCATAATTCCATTCATTTTTTCATCATGAAACAGAAATTTTCATATAAATTAATTTCTTTAAATAATTTAAATAACTTTAATATTTGATATATTAAAGTTCAATATACTATCAAATTATATTCTTCTTCAACATATTGACTATTTTAATTAAAAATGGAATAAGTGGCGGTTACATGGGAAAGCATCTTCAATATTTTAGAAAACTTGGTAAAATCATTAGAACAATCTACATAATCCCTCAATGCATTAAGGATTCTTTCCAATAATAAATTATCACCATTAATCCATCTTAAAAGTAATTGATTGATTGAAAAGTTAATTTAATAACAATAAAACTTTTGCTTATTGTCAATAAATAAATAAATTAGTTTTAGTCAATAAATAAATTAATTAAAAACTTACTGCATCTAGACGAGAAATTTTCCATGCCTTCCAGAAATCTTTTACTTGAAGAAACATTCCTTTTAATGCAACAATTATAATAGCTGCTAAGATGCACTGCAAAAAATGAAAGATAATATAATAAATAGATGCAAAATTAGGAAAACTGAATATTAACAGTTTATATATATATATATATATATATAATCAGAAGTGATCTTAAACTTTAAAGTTCTGCTGCTCATAAAATAACACAAAAACAGATAGTCCTTGACTTACAACCCATCTATACTTAAGGCAGTAATGACATTGATAAATTTCTGCAATCGGTCGATGCAATTAGCAAAGAGTTCAAGTCTTCGACAAATGGTCTGATAAACAAAAAGCATCTTTTTTGTGTTTATTAAAGTTTATTACAATAAAAAGGAATGTAGTGAGTAATCCATAAATTTTGGGCATTTTTAACTTACAATGGCATAGTTCAAACTGAACCTGATTACCTGTCAAGAATTAATTTTTCATAAGCACTTTAAAGCAAAAATACTAAAATTTATTATTAAAGTGCTTATTGAATTGTTTTTATATCATCAATAATACAAAATAAAATCTAAAAACCTAAAATCCTAACTGCTCTCGACAGTGTTTAAATAACTATTAAACAAATACTAAGCACACACAAGCAGACCAATATTACAAACATAATCATTTAATCAGAGTAACATTTTTGGCTTCCACGCCATCATCAGCTCTTACAAACACATAATGGAACATAATAAAAATGCCACAGTTCTAGAACCACAAAAATAATATTAAGAACTAAAATACAAAAATTTAAAAAACATTCATGCTCTCTGGAACATTATAGATATGTACAAGCGAGAAGAAAGAGCAGGAGTGTATGAAATTCCGTTTAAAAATCTTGAGAATGGTCGAGAGAAGGTATACATTGGTGTGACAGCAAGAAATTTGAAAGATAGGATAAAGGAGCATAAAAAATACATTGAGAAAGCTGTCTTGAACACTGCACTAGCTAAAAAAGCATACGAGTGTAACTGCAGATAGAGCGGGAGAAAAGTAGGATACTGAAGCCTTTTAGTAATGTGGTCGAACTGTTCGTCGGGGAGGTGAGTGTAACTGCAGATAGAGCGGGAGAAAAATAGGATACTGAAGCCTTTTAGTAATGTGGTCGAACTGTTCGCCGTGGTGGAGTTGCAGATATTTACAGGTAGTAAGAATGGGTTAGTGATTAATGATAGGCAAAGGGATATATCTAAAGCCTGGAAGTTTGCTTTTATATCAAAGTTCCCAATATAATATCAACTGAGGAGGATTTTGTGGCAAATATAATTTTGTATTTCTAGAAACTGTTACGTGGTTTAGTTTGTATTTTTCTATGCGTAAATGTAATTTTAAATTAGTTTTATTTGATTAGACTTTAGTCTTATTTGTAAGACCCTGTTGGGTATTTAAAATCAATGTAGAATTCTTTGAAATGTTTTTTAAATTTTTGTATTTTAGTTCTTGATGTTATTTTTGTGGTTCTAGAATTGTGGAATTTTTATTATGTTCCATTATGTGTTTGTAAGAGCTGATGATAGTGTAGAAGCCAAAAACGTTACTCTGATTAAATGATTATGTTTGAAATATTGGTCTGCTTGTATGTACTTAGTATTTGTTTAATAGTTATCATCAATAATGTGAGCAGAAGCAAGATTAGATGAAGTTAAAACCAATATTTGTATTATTTTTCTTTGTGAATTATATTAAAAATCATTAAAATCAAAAAAATAATTTGATCTAAACATAGGCATATATGAAATAGTTTACTAACTTTTCTTATATAAATTTGTAATAAACTAATAAAGATAAAATTGTGAAGAAGTTAACTCTGACCTGGTCATGTTTTATTTTATTATGCTCTTTTATTATTTATCGTTATTTTCAATATTATCTAACATATTATATTTTAGTTTATATTTTCCACATTCTCCATTTCTGTATTTCGCAATCACATGCTACGGACAGACATCCGTCTTTCAGACGAGCTTTCTTAGATAATGACGTCATCATCTAATCTAAATAAGTTTTTACCATTGATCTGATGTGAGAATATAAGAATGATTTCATATTGATGTTTTGTTCAGTATATAATTAAATTGTAAAGAGGAGGACATGAATTGAGTACTCTGTAAGCTAATAAATTTAAACTTGTTACATGAATTTATGTAAATGAAGCAATATGGGACTGTACGTCACTCGGTATAAAAGCCTACGAATCCAATGACATAGAGAGGTGTTGGTTCTAAAGTGAAATTGGTTGAGTGACATTCAAATTCTTGTAAAGATCATATTTTCCACATTCTCCATTTCTGTATTTCGCAATCACATGCTACGGACAGACATCCGTCTTTCAGACGAGCTTTCTTAGATAATGACGTCATCATCTAATCTAAATAAGTTTTTACCATTGATCTGATGTGAGAATATAAGAATGATTTCATATTGATGTTTTGTTCAGTATATAATTAAATTGTAAAGAGGACGACATGAATTGAGTACTCTGTAAGCTAATAAATTTAAACTTGTTACATGAATTTATGTAAATGAAGCAATATGGGACTGTACGTCACTCGGTATAAAAGCCTACGAATCCAATGACATAGAGAGGTGTTGGTTCTAAAGTGAAATTGGTTGAGTGACATTCAAATTCTTGTAAAGATCGACAATTGCTTGAAGTTTGTATCGGTGGTAGAGGTAGTAGAATTAAGTAGTATTTAAGATTGTATTTCTTGTGAATAATTGGGTAGTTGAGATTTGAGTTGGATTAAATAAGTTTTGTTGATTAATTGATTGTTGCTTTAATAAAGCATGTTAATTAACACTTTTTTGTAAGTGTTGTTGAGTCTAATAAATTTATATTTTTTATTATTTAACTTGTTTGAGAATTTCTTCAATTTATTAGCATAAGTTTCTAACAACATCGTTGTTCGTTCTAGTTCTAACAGTTAATCAGTACTTCTAGTTGTAAGTTCCGGTTGTTTTGTTTTTGTCCATTAGATGTTAAGTTTTGATAATTGTTTTGAATTTAATCATCTTTAGTTCAGAAAGTAGTTAAAGACCTGAGCTCAGGCCGAACTCTGGAATTTGCAGAGTCGTTAGACTGTTAGGTTTAGTTTGTAATTAATATTATTGACATTCGTTAGAATTAGCGACATTGCAAAATTAAAATAACAAAAATAATTTAGTGTTTTTAAATTTGTATACATGACAAAAACAAAAGTAGTAATTTACTAATAATGAAACAAAAGCATTCATTAATAATGTTCTATAAAATTAAAAAAACAACATTTACATCATATATAAAATATTATTAATCACTCAAGATTTCTTTTCATTCAACAGTATATAATAAATTACTGTATTAATGACAATACTATCATAGAAAACAAGACTTTTATGATATGCAAGTACATTTTAGTTTATTTTTTGTCTGGTTGAAACATACTTTTAAACTTTCATTCATGCTATATTTTATTAAAATAAATAAAATAGAGAAGATAAAATGTTTATCTGTATAAATAGTCATATTGCTTCAAAAGAATGTTGTAAAGCTAAAATTATAGGTAATCCTCAATGGTTTCGGGGATGGATTTGGTTCAAACCCCATTATCATAAGTTGGAAATGCCCAAACTGATAATTTTTCACTACTAATATTTACTAGGACACTATTCGTTATCTTAATAAACATAAAGAACACAAATCTACAAGAATCAGACACAAAAAAGAATGCTTACTATATATTCTATCATTGGGTCAGGGTCTCAAAATCATTCAATTGCATTTACCAATCACGGAATTAATGGATTTCATCACTGTCATTAGTAGTCATAAGTTGAGTATTACCTGTATATTATTTTTAATAATAAAAACTATATATGTTTGCATGTGTAACCTACAAATACAATGATGTTTATTTTTTCAGTTATAAAGCATAAAGTAATGAAAAGTCAAATTTAAATCAGTCAGGGAAAAGCTGTTTATACTACATATTCTTTTATCTTTATATTTACCGCACTAGTCATTTTTAAAATTTTATTTTTTTCTGCATATTTTAAAAATCTTTCATCTAAATGTCAAGAATCCTACAAGTTCTAATTTCTCAGTAATACAATTTATTATGTATGGTTGTTAATTTTTATTTTGAATATACAATAGACTATCAATTATTTGAGACTCAATTATTTGTTATTTCAATTAATTGTGATCCCATTTTTTAATTACAAAAATTATTTGTTTTGCAAATTGATATATAATAAAGCACAAACTGAATGTTTCAGTATATGCGAACAATTGTATGCATTTGTGCCATACAATGTTTATTATATTAGCAGATTTTAATCCTAATAAAATATGATTTTTCATATTTATGATTTTTAAATATTATAAATATGATTTTTAATCTGATATTCAATTCCTTAATTATTATGGATAAATTAGCACTTTCCTGTAATACAATCAAATTTTTTGCTTATTTGTAAGAATCCCAGAGAAATGAAGTCCTATCATACTATACAATGATTACTAGGATCAGCTGTGTTAAGTCTTTTCGGAATGCTGTTCAGCAGTATAATAATCTACCTGTGTTAATTTTCTTGGAACCCAAAAATAGTAAGTAAGTAAGAGAGAAATATCTCCTAGTCCAGCCCATTTTGTTATATTTTTAGTAATCTAATCAATTATTTTTTGCACATATTTGTTATTCAAAATTTATATAATCAAGATGAATAATTCTTCCATGAAGTCTGAGAGAGATAACAACTCAACATATGCTGTTTAATTCAAAATATAGAATTTTCATGGTATATAAGTTGTCTTATATGTAGATTTTGAACTTACTTGGGGATATGTGCTGAACTGTCAAGCAATAATACTTAACATTTCAGTCCATCACTCTTCTTTTTAAATCATTAAAATAAACGTTTGGCCTGATGATTGCCTTACAAGATGTTGAAAATGTTAATCCAATAAAAGTAGACTTTGCATATTTGAGCTGCTTTCTTCACTGATTCATTTTATTAATATATTTTTGGGTGGGTCAGTATTTGGTGAGAGTTCCTGTATTTATCAAATTCATTTTAAGATATTTAATATTTTCAAACATTTAGATATAAAAAAAGTTATTGATAAAAGTCTAATAAAAACATGTTATTTTTTTAAATTTAATTATTTAGAATTTAAGAGCAGTGGTGGCCACCCCTGCGCCCATGGGCGCAAGTTCGCCCGCATTTGGTCTGTTATGCGCCCACGGCAAGATTTCCAAAAAATTAATTTAAAAATATCATTTTCTAACTTTTCTTAATCATATGAAAATAATTTTAAAATAAGTAGTAGTAATTTTATTTTGGATCGACTTATCTAAGTGAAGCCACGTTTTCTTCAATGCAATTTATTAAAAATAAGTTTAGATCACTTCTTATGAATGAAAATTCGAATGATTGCTTAAGAATAGCAATATCAAATTGCAGTCATGATTTTGAAAAATTGTGGGAAGACATACAGTATCAACCTTCTCATTAAAGATGATGATAACTTTTTATATATTTTATATATGCGAAATTGTTATTTTTGTTACTTATTATTTAGCCATTTATGTACCATGAACTATAATGATTTTATTATATTATTGTAACGCTAATATATTTCTCTATTCTATCTGCTTTTCATCTAAAAAAAAGATCATGCGCCCACTGCGCTGTAAAAATTTTTCGTTGCGCACTTGCTTTCAAAAAGGTTGCCACCCACTACTTTAGAGTAATGAACGTATACATATAAAGCATATATTTAAACATTTTAATAAATTAGCCCATTAAATATTTTTTTTTTAACTTAAGAGCATGTTCAAATATTTTACGTATAATATTTTCATTTTCTAATTGTGGTGATAAATGTTTTTCAATTGACATAATTGTTAGTGACATTTACGTTTATGAGAAAAGATTTGTTATTTTTGTTTGTTTTATTTAAATAAAATAACAAAAATTTAAATGCAGACTTTTTTTAATTAAAAAAAAATCGAGACACCGAAATTTGCCAACTTTGATCCGTTTTAATCCATTTTTTAAAATTTTCTGATCAGAAAATTTTCGGTTGGCGGCAATACTGACCACGGCTCTAGTGCATTTGTAGTTTTGTCATAAGAATATAGTGAAGTGGAATAATGATGCGTCGTGGATAATTATGCGCATCAAAGTTTCTCGCATGCGCAGTTGCTTTTATAACTTTTCATGTTCAGTTTTTAACGTATGATTATCATACTCTAAACAAATAAAAATTTCTGAGATATATGTACTTATTATTGTGAATATTAAACTAGAAAAGTGGAAAATGTGAATTTTTGATTTTTTAGAATTGAACTTGAAAAAATTTTTTTGTTTTATATGTCTTCATAAATATTATCTAAACCCATTACTTCTGTTGTGATTAAAAGCAGTTTGCGTTCCAGCTCTAATGGGTACAATTACCTATACTGTGTGCATAATTATACCACAGGATGGGGAATTGTGTGCCAGCTCTGAATTTAGATATTTTGTCACTTGAAGCAACATTAGAAAATGGCAGTCCCTCTCCTCTTCACTCGTGCACATTAATACATAAACATACCTAATACTTTGGTACCGGGAATGTATTGACTTCAGATACATAGAATCATACAAAACTCTGGTTGTGTTCAGAGACAGTAAACCTAGATTGGGTTTATATGCAGCTTTTAATTAGAAATAAAGTGGCATCTATGTTAAAAACAGTAATAATAAATAAAACATATTTGTGATTGGCATATCACAATCAGGATATCATAATATGGGAAAATATGAGGTAAACAAATATTTTGTTTAGACAAACTATCAGTCAATCATATAAATAATAAAAAATTAATTTGCACTGGTTTCTCTCTCTCTCTCCCTTGATTAGTATTATCTGTTTGGAAAATACAGCATTATGTCTTTGTAGATCGACTCTATAGCATGAAATATTGAAAAGAATAATACAGGTAGGCCTCGATTAGTGCAAATAATTGGTTCCACGAATTTCAATACAGGTAGGCCTCGATTAGTGCGAATAATTGGTTCCACGAATTTCTATGTATATACAGGTAGGCCTCGATTAGTGCGAATAATTAGTTCCACGAATTTCTCCCACAGGTAGGCCTCGATTAGTGCAAATAATTGGTTCCACGAATTTCTCGGCTATCGAATTCGTACTATTCGAAGTATTAACTCTATGGAAAATATGGTAATTGGTTCTTGCTTTGTGATCCGGCCATGGAAAATATGGTAATTGGTTCTTGCTTTGTGAGATTCTGGCCATTTAGCCAGTTCACGATGAATAACCCCAATAAACTTAACACTAACTGTTTAAGAAATACAAAAGTTAACTCTTAAATAGTTAGTGTTAAGTTTATTGTAAATATTTATTTGCATATTTTACATCATTGTTCATCTAATATTTTAAACTTAACCACTAACTTCAGTTTAAAAGAAAAATTTATTTTCATATTTTACATCATTGTTCATCATCTAAATTATTAGCTAATCTCACGATGAATAACCACAATACTAACTTAACACTAACTGTTTATGATATTCTGGCCATTAGCTAACTTCATGATGAATAACCACAATACTAACTTAACACTAACTGTTTAAGAGAAAATCCACGATGAATAACCACAATAAACTTAACACTAACTGTTTAAGAAATATAGGATGAAGAATAACCACAATAAACTTAACACTAACTGTTTAAGAAATATTTATTTCCACAATACTAACTTAACACTAACTGTTTAAGAAATATTTATTTTCAGATTTTACACCATATTTTTACATCATTGTTCATCATTTAAATTAATAACTTACATCATTGTTCATCATCTATCTTAGTGTAAGAAAAATATTTATTTTCATATTTTACATCGGTGTTCATCATCTAAATTAATAATTTACCAGGAATTTTATCTCATACCATCATCAAACCAACTGCCAAATCGAAACCAAAAGAGCTTAACACTAACTGTTTAAGAAATATTTATTTTCATATTTTACATCATAACTAACTGTTTAAGAAATATTTATTTTCATATTTTACATCATTGTTCAAACTGTTTAAGAAAAATTTATTTTCATATTTTACATCACTGTTCATCATCGGCCATTAGCTAACTTCACAATGAATAACTACAATAAACTTAACACTATCTGTTTAAGAAATATTTATTTTCATACTTTACATCATTGTTCATCATCTAAATTAATAACTCAGGAATTATGTTCATAACATCATCAAACTAACTGCCAAATCAAAACTAAAATAGCGAATCGAAAGCGGAAGTTGAGCATCATCATCAAACTGACCGCCAAATCAAAACCAAAATAGCGAATCGAAAGCGGAAGTTGAGCATTGTCAGGCCGCCAATTCTGGGTCGAGAATTGAGTGAATAGTCCGATTTGCATTGGCCATCAATTCTGGGTCAAGAATTGAGTGGATAGTCCAATTTGAGATTAAGCATTGCAACTTTATTGAATCAGTAAATTAGTTCCAGATAGAATTAATTCACAATTTTGAAATGTTGTTTAATCTATGAATTTGTATCTTCTATAATTTGTCTATATCCAATGTTCTCTCTCATACAGCCGAAATCAATTTCCTCCATTTTTCTTTATAAAAATGCTTTTTCCTGATTGGTCGAAGTAGAACGACGACGACTAAATCTTGAATCTTGGTCAAGATCAGAACGACTAGCGATATCGACCGTTTCAGGACGACGACTAACAGAAACAAGTGTGAACATATAAGCGACCTTGACGAAGCGACAAAGACAGAGTCTTTGGTCGTTGTCGCTGGCAGTGTGAAAGGAGCCTAACGGTTAGCGACTTTGCAATTTCCAGAGTTCTGCCTGAGCTCAGGTCTTTTCTAAGTTCTAATTTAAATACTAAGTAATTATAAAACAATCCAATAACAACGTAACGTCTAATTGACGAAACGAAACCAAATATCGGAACTTACACTAATAAACTAAAGAAATTCTCAAACAAGTTAGATAATAAGAAAATATAAATTTATTTGATCCGAACACTTACAAAAGTGTTAATAAAGCTTTATAATCTCCAAAACACTTACAAAAAGTGTTAATAAATGCTTTATTGAAACTATAATAAAAACATTTACAAAAGTGTTAATAAATGCTTTATTGAAACTATAATAAACACTTACAAAAGTGTTAATAAATGCTTTATTGAAACTATAATAAAGCTCAAAATGTTAATAAATGCTTTATTGAAACTATAATAAAGCAACAATCAATTTGATCGACAAAACTTGTTTAATCCAACTCAAATATCAACAATTAATTAATCACAAAAAAAAACCTTAAATACTACTAAATTTCACCACCTCCACCTCCCATTACAAACTTCGAACAAACGTCGATCTTTACAAGAACTCAAATGTCACTCGCCAATTGTACAGTTGGTTCCATAAAGTTTTGTAACTACATCGTAGGGGCTAAGCTCACCGGAAGTTGATCAATTGTAAATCACGATTTTGAAATGTTGTTTAATCTATGAATTTGTATCTTCTATAATTTGTCTATATCCAATATGCTTTGAGTGTAAGAAGCCAATATATTTTTACTTTTTCCCTCCTTCATATTTCAATTGTGAGCCCATTTTGGAGTTCAGAATTAGAAATCAAATAAAATTAAACAATAAGCCAATTAAGTTAGAAAAATGTTTACTGAATTGTCATTAGTAATGAATTAAGTCTGACTAACTCCTTAATAATGTCTTTCAAAACTATTTGTTAAACTGGATTAGATGATCTTTTTTTTATGGATGAGTTTGCTAATGTTACCAAATATGGTGTCAATTTGATATCGTGAAAGATCTAAAAAATGAAGAAACTAACTAGAAAAGTTTTTCAGTGACAACTCAATTATATGTTTTCATAGGCAAATACCAGTAGGAAAATAAGAGATGTTATTTTGTTATAATATTTGTTTGGACATACAGTATTTGAGTTACACATTTGTTCTTTTCATAATTATAATTGTATATAAATGAAAAATTAATTTTTCTAAAATTGAATTTCATGTGTGACAAGTCAGACATTAAAAAAAATATAATAATGAAAAATAAATAAATGATTGAACTTCAGGAAGTTATATTGCTTTAAAATAAAATATTTTATTTATTCCTTTTTGAAAACAAAATTTAGTTTGACATTTGAATACAAGAAAGAAAAATATTAAAGAAAAGAACTTGATAATAATAATTATGATGAATTATAGAAAAATAAATATTAATAAAATTTCTATAATTATCATTTTATATATTGAAATTTTTCAAGAATAATAATCTTTATTTATTAAATCATAAATAGCAATTTCCTAAAATAATGACCAATCTGAAAACAAATAATTTTATATTTCTTATAAGTATTACATATCAAGTTTTTCTGGAGAGTTTTGGGCCTCGTCTATTGAACTCTATCCTTCAACCTTACAGTGGACTCCACTATGGGAGTTGGCCAGTCTGTGATGGCTCTACAAGTGGCTGCCTCTAGGTATAGAATATTCCAAGTCTGATAAGGCAGCTTAACTTCACATAACTTATAAGCATAATACTAGAATGTTGTTTTGAAACTGAAGAGAGAAAAATCTCTAAAAATTAAACATATTACTGCATATTAGACAACTGTTTTAAACTCTCAGCCCTTGATGCTTTTTTGTAGTTATATCATATTTATTATAATTGCAAGAGCATATAGAAGATATCAGAAAAAAAACAATCAATTTTCATGAAATATTTGAAAATTACTAAACTTTAAAGTGTTTTAATAATTATATTGAAATTCAATAAAGCATAATAAGTTTGTAAATTAGAAGTGAAAGTTTTGCATTGCAAAAATTCAATCCTAAATAAATGACTTTATAATTTTAAATATGAATTACAGCAGATCATTAAAGAAATTAATAAGTAAATTGTTAATAATCTGAAAGATTGATTGATTATTTTTTACCTTGTAAAAATTTTTTCCCATAACACATTAATTTAAATGTGACCCTACAACTAATCAAATATTTTTTATCTTGTAAAAATTTTTTCCCATAACACATTAATTTAAATGTGACCCTACAACTAATCAAAGATGACCTTTTGAAGAGAATGAATTTGAGACTTCTGATGTAAGGTGTATTGGAATTGCATACAACAAATACAGTAGATGCATAGTATTTTACAGTTAATAACAAGCAAAATATTTTATATAAACATATAATTTTAATTGTTTCATTATGGAGATATGACAACATTAGTAGGATGTAGGAGGCATTGACTTTCAATTGAGTAAACTTTCATTCGTTTAGCAGACATGTATGAGCATATTGTAATGAAGTCATTGCTATTCAATGGACATATTCAACAATACAACCCACAAGACAATCTATGACATGCTATTACAGTGGCTTGACAGTCATGTGTAATGCCTCTGATATTTTTCAGCAAATCAAGTATTCATAACACAATAAGGCTCCATGTTATCTTGATGGTCACTTTGCACATATTCTGCAAAACATGTTTGATTGACCATATAATATTAAATTAACTGCATATTCTTATATGAAAGTTCACAGATTTGTTTTGCTCTTTTCATTATTATATATCCTAATCCTTTGTTTTTCTCATATTGCTTTTATTTTAATGGGATGAAGAATGTTTTAAAACAAATTTTGTAAAACTTTCACAAATCTGTAATATTCAGAAATGAAATAAATTATTATTTATAAATTAAATTGAAATTTTGATTTAATATTCAAAGACATCCCATTGGCAGAGGTTTGAAAAAGGATTGATTGGAAAAATTGCTATTAATTTCCTTACTTCATTTTGTCAAACTACATTAGATAAAACTGGACAGTAAGTGTTTATATTATTTATTATAATTCATATTTTAAACTTTATATTATAAATTAACCATCATATATACACTGACGGAAAAAAAAATCCCAACACCAAGAAAGACTTGTGTTAGATAAACAAAATTTGGTAGGCGTGTTTATACATCTGAAAGATGACATCGATTCAAATTTCGCGCTTTTCGCATAAGTGT
>AYEL01088081.1:0-59054 GCA_000484575.1 Olivierus martensii
AATTATTATTATATAGATATATATAATAATAAATAAATAATAATAATATTTTTTATAAAACAGAATTAATAAGTTTTAAATTTCTTTCAGAAAGTACATCTTACAGAGTTAGACAGAGACGTCCTTTTTGTTAGTACAAAAGAAAGAACATTTGTTAATGATGACTTATTACCAAATCTTCCAGTTCCTCCATTAAATCAAACATTACAGAAATATTTAGATTCAGGTGAGTATTATGTTTTTAAAAACTTTTGTAATTTTAATCAGTAATCATGCAAAGTATAAATTACTTGCTAGATTAGAGTTGTTGAAATTATAGCACTTCTATAAACTCAAATTGTAATTAAAGAAAATCAGTTTAAAGCTTGAGCTATCAACATTTTTTTCATAAAAGATATATATATAACAAATTGCTATTAAAGCTATATAATTTTAGCCATAATGAATAGTTTGTGATTTTCTTGTTTTATTTTATGATACAAAAGTTATATGGGCTAAACTGTAACAGTTACAATATTCAATAAAAGGCAGACTTATAAAAAAATAGATAAGATTAATAAATAACAAATTGCTATCAAAGCTATATAATTATAGCCATAATGAATAGTTTGTGATTTTCTTGTTTTATTTTATGATATAAAAGTTATATGGGCTAAACAGTTACAATATTCAATAAAAGGCAGACTTATAAAAAAATAGATAAGATTAATAAATAATAAACAATAATACAGAAAAATTTTGTGAAAGGCCACTAAAAAATGAAAGCAATCAGTTGAAAAATATAAATGTAAAAATTGAATTCTTAAAATGAGGTAAAAGAATGAAACTCATAAAAAAAATTAAAATACAAGTATCCCTCCTATAACATGTTCTCCTACAACACTGTTTCACTCCAACATGATTTTAAAATTGCGGAAACGTCATATACTGCGATATTTCTACAATATGGCTTTTACTTAACATATTTAGAAAATTATGTTTACTCCTACAACACAAAACATTTTCATTAATTTTTGTAAATACATATTAGGGACACATAATACACACACACAATGCAATCATTGGTAATTACTTTGCCAAAATTAGTCATATATACAATTTTGCTAGTTTGCCATGAGAGGATAATACACAGTATTTTCGATTTTGATTTAAAATTGAATTAATTTTGTGATTGCATTAATTGTCAACATTTCTCTCCTATAACACCTTCTCCTACAACACTGTTTCACTCCAACATGATTTGAAAATTGCGGAAACGTCATATACTGCGATATTTCTACAATATGGCTTTTACTTAACATATTTAGAAAATTATGTTTACTCCTACAACACAAAACATTTTCATTAATTTTTGTAAATACATATTAGGGACACATAATACACACACACAATGCAATCATTGGTAATTACTTTGCCAAAATTAGTCATATATACAATTTTGCTAGTTTGCCATGAGAGGATAATACATAGTATTTTCGATTTTGATTTAAAATTGAATTAATTTTGTGATTGCATTAATTGTCAACATTTCAATATTTTGTGTTCCAGATGTACAGCTCTTGGATAAAAAGTAAGTTTTTATTCTTCAATAGAGGAATCTGAAAGAGAAGAAAAACATTTTATTCATAAATTTTTTGGGGGTATATGATAAGGAACAATTGTTTTCTAGTGGGTTAGATTACAGATTTTGTAAAGAGAGCAGAAGATATACAAACTTTACTTGTGCGAAAAAGGGAAGTTGATATTGTTAAAAACAAAAAAACATTCTCATTTTTAATGAACAGCGGTAAAGAAGATATAATTATTAAATGAATGTTATATAGGCTGTAAACTTTTTTCTTACCTTTTGTTTGATGTATATTATTTTTTTAGGGTTTTTACATATATATATTTTCTTTATGTTTTGTGTTATTAATATTGTTAATAAAATTGTTTCGTATGTAGAATTAAAGAAAGTTATTTATTTTTCTTATTTAATTATAACTAGCCAATTAGCAGGAATTATTATACTCACAGACAAATTGCTTTAATAAATTCAATGTTTGAATTTATTAAAGCAATTTGTCTGTGAGTATAATTGGTTAATTATAATTAAATAAATTAAAATTAAGCAGTGAAAGAACATTCAGAAAATATTTATTTTTCATTGGGTTTGGAATGTATTTCTCCTTTTTGTATTATCTCTGGGCCTCATATAATATGGTTTCCACACAACATGCTGTTTCTTTATGGGTATGCTCTTAATGCTACTTAAGAGCATTAAGAGCATACCATGTTATGTTACTGGCTTTATAACATGCTGTTTTTCAGGAACCTATCTGCCATGTTATAGGAGGGGATACCTGTATATTAAAAGAAAAACTAAACTCTTTTAAAACTTCTTCAAATGCCTTGAAACACCAATATCATGATACTAAAAAAATGTGCCAGAATCTTTAAAATCCTTTCCAAGAAGTTTTAAAAGATTAAAACAGAAATAATTATAATGCTATAAATGTTCTGTAGTAAAATAACGTACTTGGTTAAAAATGTGCTTCACAATAACTGCAAAGTTGCAAAGATAAATCAATTGGTCATTGCTTCTCAAGCTTTATGAATAAGTTGCAAATAAGAATATTTGATGTGCCCTGTACACAGTCTTCTATAACAATTTCTTCTTACTGATTGTGTTCAAGATTCCCATCCCGTGAAGATCTCTATATTTACAAGAAAATCTCTATTCCTAATTCTTGAGAATTTTTGTTGTTTTTATTTCAGGATTTTCAATTCTTGAAAAAAAAATTCTTATCAAATTCACAAATTAAAAACATTTCTGCAAATTCATATCCAAAAATTTGATAGTGATACATTAATTATTTTGGCCTTGAGAGAGCTTTGAGTCACTAAACTAAGTGGGATAAGTCACATGATTTATCTAGATCACTTCTACTAAATTTATATTTAAAAAAGATAATTTTCTGAAATTAATCACAAAATAATACCGTACTTAAAACAGGCATATAAAATAATACATAAAGAACAATAAATTGTACAAAAATCATTCATTTTATTGCAATTTTAAATATTTCTATTGTTGTTGAGTGGACCAAACGAGTACCCGCTCATTCTGATGGAGGGTAAATATATACATATATGAAAGAAAAATTAGAATTAAATTTAAATTTACTAAATAACCGTATATACAGTACTTAAATATAAGCTGACTCCCCGACTTCAGAGTTTGAAAATTGGTAAAAATGCGAAACCCGTGTATAAGCCTACCCAGACTTTAGCACTTAAAATTTGATAAAAATCCAAAGTCCAATTCAAATACTGATGATGAAACTGATTTTGAAAAATTATTGGATCAAGCAGACCATCTCCAGTGCCAAAAAAGAAGAAAACTCGAATCTGATACTGAAAAAAGTAAACCCTACAAATATATCGCAAATAGCAAATTTCAAGGTGGAATTTAACAAAACTTTAATAGAAGTTGAACGTTTTGAAAGAAAATCTAAATTAAATGTTAGAGAGGCCAACTCTAAATATCCTGAAATTGTAAAAGATGCTACGCTTCTTGTTACAGCTCTGCCTCCAACACAGGTCAGCGTAGAGAGACTATTTTCTTCACTCCGTTTGATCAGAGCTGATCAGAGAACAGACAGCTGAACTTGCTGAGGCTGTTTTGTTTATTAGAAATAATGCTTAAATTTAATTTTGGTATTTGCCTATTTCGTATGTAATTAAAATTTAAAACTCTAAAAGGAAGCTTTTACTTTTTAATCCAGTGTTAATTTTATTTTAATAGGCATTTAGGGGCCTATACTAGTTAGATCTTGGAATAGTTAGTTAGAAATTATATTTAAAGTAATTTTGGCATAACTAAATGCTTCCAAGGAGGAAAGTTTTATTATTATTCAAATTTCAATAGCAATAAAATAAATCATGTAAATTTTTAAAGGACATGCATTTCTGTTTTCAGTGTATTTAAAGTTGCTAATTGTTATTTCAGTTGTTGATTTTGTTAATTGTAACAACAAGCCCAAATTTTGAATAATTTTGAATAACACAGCCCAAATTTTTAATAATCTCTCTTAAAAATTATAAGAAAGTATGGGCCAAAGTGCTATAAAAATTAATATAAAGTAGCCAGAAGAGTTACTGCAATAATAAAATATTAAAGTTAACTATGCAGGAGTTGGAGCCAGATCTTACAAATTTTAGGGAGTCGGAGTCGGATTTTTTAAAATGTGGAGTCGGAGTCGGATTTTTTTTAAAATGTAGAGTCGGAATCGGAGTCGGATTTTTCGCGAAGTGGAGTCGGAGTCGGTCTTTTTAAAAAGGTGGAGTCGGAGTCGGATCATTTACTATCCGACTCTGCAACCCTGATTGCTTGGTACCTCTTCATTGGAGGTCTTTCTCGGATTAAGGCAAGCAAAAGCAATTATTCTAAATATCTCTCCATGGATGATTAGAGAATCCTTCCGTTACATAAATATTTAGCCAAAATTGTCATTGCGCTCCTTCTTCATTGGAGGTCTTTCTCGGATTAAGGCAAGCAAAAGCAATTGTTCTAAATATCTCTCTATGGATGATTAGAGAATCCTTCCGTTACATAAATATTTAGCCAAAATTGTCATTGCGCTCTTTTCAGAGTACTATACTGTCATTCTAGATCAGGTATGTCAAACACGCGGCTCTTAGCATTCTTCAGTGCGGTCTACTCCACTGCTATAAACATTTTTAACAGTATTTTATCAATATATACCGGTAGTTTAACTACTGTCATAATTTTAAAACAGGATATATAGTAAACTTCATTAATTCGCCTGTATTTTATATAGTTTAACTACTGTCATAATTTTAAAACAGGATATATAGTAAACTTCATTAATTCGCCCAGTAAATAAAATAAACCTAATTTTATACATTTTTTTGCTTTACTTATAAAATAAATCAGTAAGACCCCCGCATAACGCTGCTTCGTTTAACGCTGTTTCGATATAACGCAGTTTTTTCGAATTCTATATTTTTTATTGATTCACTTTAGCATTATTTTTCAAACCATTATACTCACATAAATCCGAAATCGCACGAAGTCGAGGAAGTTTGTGTTTCTGAAGATGAGCAAACAGAACTTGCAACGGATTTTATCAAAACAAGTTTAGCTACTATTACAGAATTTTTTGGATCAGTTTATACATAATGATCGAAATTTTGACAGAAGTTCAAAGGCAAGACGAAATGTCATTGATGCGATGTCTGGCTATCGAAAACTGTTTGTTGAACGGAAGAAATAAAGGCAAACGACGTTAGATGACTTTTAACGAAAAGTGTCAAATGAGGAAGAATCTTCCTTATCACAAACTAAAATTATTTACTCGAATATTTTTGATTTTCTGGAATGATTTATGAATACAAATCGATATTAACAATAAAAGAAGGTCTATAATTAATATAATACAATAATAATAATATATGTTACAAAATAAAATAAAAAAAATGGTACATATATTTTTTATTCATTCTCTTGTTTCACCTATTCCTATTATTTACGTGTTAAGATGATCTTGTTTAACGCTGTTTCATTTAGCGCTTGTTTTTTTGAACGTATCCCTCGCGTTAAACGGGGTCTTACTGTACATAAATTTTTTCAAAATTTATTTTCTTATAAAGTAACTTAAGAGTGTTTTTGGGGAATGCAAAGTATAAAAATCAGGAATGCAACCAATCTGAATGTTCAGGGTATGATCCTCTTAATATTGTTTTGTCCCTTATGCAGTCTTCTCAATATTGTAATAAGTCTTAAGTAACTTTCCATAAGAACTGAATTTGACCCCTGCTTTAGATGATATCTTTATTTGTTTAAGAATGCTGATGGTCCCAACTATAGAAAATATAAAAGAGGAGATAAAACTCTTCTTTTTATAAGGCCAAGATATTATCTTCTAGCATTGCATTTCTCTATCTCAATAAAACATTTTTACGATTCATTGAGAAAGATATTTTATTTCTTATGGAAAATAGAACTTTTGATGAAATGGTTCTATTTGGCACTAATAGAATCAGCTCATCAGAAGTGCTTATCTATTGTAATGGTATAACAAATCACTGTATGGTCACAATGCTATGGCTATTTTCTGGCCACATTCAACTATAATAATATAATATATATAGATTTAGAAAAAAATTTATAAATAAATAAAATAATTCAGACTTGAACACATAGACTTCTTGCTATCTGATAAAAACCTCTTGTTAAGTTATTTCAACCAAAACTCTTAGATCTTTATTGAAATCTTTCATGCAAGATATACAATTTCCTTCTGAGATTGAAATTATTCTCAAATAGGTCTTAAAACTTACTTATTTATCACGGAATAAAAAAGCAATTCTCTTCAAGAAAATGAAGTAATTGTAGTGTCGAAGTAATCTTGGTTTCATTTCCTGTTACCAGTTAATCCCATTTTTCTCGATGAAATGATAAATATATTTCATCTCTTCCATGTCGTTTAGTTTTTAATCTATAAATAGGTTTTTCTCTTCGCGCGATAAAAAAAAATAATTAAAACAATCTAATAAAATTGAAAATTTTTTTTTTCATAAATTATGAGCAAGATAAAAAGAATACTAACTAGCCGTTAGATAAACTTAAAATTATATTGATTCGCTGATTAAATAAAGAGTTTACATGGAAAGAAGGAGCGGTGCGAATCTCTGTGGAACCAATGAAGTCACAAAAGATCTTCATATTTACTCAGCTGTTACTGACGCAAATGCACTGAGAACTATTGATGTAGAGAGAATATGTACCCATTCCCATGTTGACACTGATCCACTGATGTAAAACTATTCTAAATTGATGTATACCTTCAAGTAATGGAATCAATCCTGATAGCAAACAGTTAAACTAATTAAAACTTTACTAAGCGTTGTTTCTCCGATTCCATAGGAAAACTATTAGTAGTTAATTTTTACAATTCGCATCACTGTAAACTGTACAATATTTTCAATATTCAAAATAGTTAATTTTAAATAAATATTTATTAAAATTTAATGTTTGAAGTGTTTTATTACATACAATATATGTTTTGTCAGTTTAGTTTTCTCTTATAAATCAGAAAACAGAGAAGCCACTAGATCAATTTGCATTAAATCATAATTTCTGGAACTGTTGAATATTTTAAAAGCGATGAAGGAAATTCAAAATTTTACTATTCTTTTTTGCATATCTTCTTTTTTGTTGAGATAATGAATTCCCTCTGGAAAACATGGGAGGGCGATGACTCTCGTTTGACTGCTTCCAATCTCTGATTTCTTCTTAGAAAAACATAAAACAATATTATTTTTTTCATTTTAGTATAACTAAATTGACAATTTTTCTTCTGTTATAAAATCAATAATTGTGTTTCGTGCAAATGTCACACAAACTAATGAAAGTCGCTTTGAAAGAATAAAAAAAAAATGATTGCAATTCTTGAACATAATTGTATTAATTAATAATAAAAAAAAAGTTAATAAAAATTTACTTTTTTATAAATATAACAAAAAATATCTCAACTCCATTCGTAACCGACTGTATAATTAATGGTAAAAAATGTCTGCAGTTATTTTTTAAAAATTCGCACAGACTTCTTGCAGTTTTATTATTATTATTATTATTTTTTTCTTAATCGACTTATGCAGTGCTGAACTTGTGGCATTCAACAAGTCGTGCGGTTTGTTTAATTCTTCTTTAGAAAAAAACGTTAAAATATTTATCTCAGACCAAAACATTCAAAAATTATATTGGGCGAGAAGCGAATTAAAGTAGTTAAAATCGAGTAAACTTGTTTCAGTCTTGACAAAAACCACATTAAGCAGAATTGTTGGTTATAGTTTGTACACAATGATGCAAACTTGTTTCAGTCTTGACAAAAACCACATTAAGCAGAATTGTTAGTTATAGTTTGTACACAATGATTGGATACCGTCCAAATGTTATTCGGTTTTATTTCCTTCATTGCTCTTTTGTTTTTCTTCTCTTAAAGATTGTTTATCCTACTGTTGATAGCAGAGGGGAAGAATTTTCCAGCTGTTAAAAGTTTTCCTTGTTTAAATATATTTTTATGTTTTGAAACGTGTAAAATTTTTTATTAATGATTATTTAAACACATTAAGAAAGCAACTTTTGCAATAAACATGATTTAACTAGAAACAAGTTTATAAATTAAATATAATTAATAATTTTCTATCAAATTTTTTCTAATTACGAATAAAAAATTTAATGATGTTATTAAGTAAAACTCTAGGAATGAACTGTAAACATTTATTATCCCGATGAATCCTTGCATTGAATAAATTATATATAAATCGTTAAATTTTCTTATATCATACATTTATACTATTAAAAAGTGTGATACTTCATTCAATCTGTGTTTGCAAACTCTAAATAAGAACATAAAAAGGATCAGGAAAATCCTGAGATGGTATTTCCTCTGACATCACTACCTGATTTATTATTTCTCCGGCGTATGCTATTCACCGAATCAGTAAAGTGTTCGAAGAAACGAGAATTTATTTGTTTATGAACTTCTCCGCCATTAACTTCTGCCTTTTCCGACGGAAATTGAATTTTCGCTGAAGACGACAAAATTTTTAGTTATGTCAGGTGGGCATTATTATCTTGGATAAACAGCCAAGACACTCGCTCTTCATTATCTTATAAGAAAAAACTTGTCAGATCAATCTCATTATTTTGCCAACTTACGGCTTTGTGATGTTATCTAATCTTATTGATTCTGACCTGTGATATTTGCATGAGCAATAACGTAGATAGAAAATAGATAGATAGGAAATTGTAACTTAAACAATAACATTATCGAACTTGGTTAATAAATATATATTTTTATTTAATTTTTTTGTAGAGTTTATGAAATGAGAGAGAAAAATGTTTAATCTAAAGATATGTCAAATATTTATTAATTTATTCATATATTCTCATATTAATGAACTTTCAGATTGTTGATCTACAACTCTGACACGATATTTGCATGAATAATAACATAAATACAAAATACTCTAATAAAAATCTTTGTCTGAATGTTATGTATCTATGTTATTATTCAATTATACAAAATGAAACATTCCTAGATATTACATTTTGTATTTAACTGAGCAGCAATATACTGTATCTGAATATTCCATTTTTGTATATCTATACCATAAAATCTCTGAATATTCATTTTTTATAACTGAACAATAATATTCTTTGATGTTTCTATTTTGTATAACTGAATGATGACATCGCTGGATGTTCATTTTTATAACTGAACAATAATATCCTTTGATGTTTCTATTTTGTATAACTGAATAATGACATCCCTGGATGGTCATTTTGTGTAACTGAAGACTTATAGAAAAAATTTTGCAATCTTTTTTGCTGAAAATTCGTTTTCGGAATGCGATAAATCGATAGTTAAAACATTTTTTGTCAAAATAATTTTAATGCTTATATTATTTTTTTTAGGAATGTCCGACGGGTTACGTAGAAGAAGATACATTTAAACAAGTATTCGCTAGATTTTTTCCTTATGGTAGTAAGTACTTAATTTTAAACTATCATATTTTTAAACGGAAATTCGGTATTCGATTTGTTAATTAGCAATCTGTTGTTGTCCGTAATCTTCTGTCGATGTAACAAAATATAAAGCTGATAACCACAGAAACCATATTACTCTCTCTCTCTCTCTCTCTATTGTGAATATCTCTAAACTTCTGAACACGTGAATCAGCAAATCTGGAAGGATAAGCATTCCAAGCATGCACAATCAATTCGCTCGAAAGAACATCATTTGAGAGTGATATTTGAAAGGGCGATTACTGTGCTAGACTGATACGCATCAGTTCTTCTTCTATATTATTAAACGAAAGAGGATAGATTTACTAGCGGGGATTAATGGAGATGCTACAACTTTAACGGTTCAAAAGTCACATTTCTTCGCGTTTAAATACAAAATTTGCATGGAAAAGCAAATTATTTTGTTACTGTAATTAATTTTGAACGTTTTATAGATTAAAAAAATCATAATTTTGTCACTTTTATGGTTATTTCTTTCTATCCTTTTAACAGATGCCAGCTCATATGCTCATTATGTATTCAAAGCTTTTGACCACAATAGGAACGGTGCCATAACATTTAAGGTAAGCCAAATTTATTTTTTTAATCATTTTTAAGTATAAATTTTAACGAGCATTTTTATTAAAGAGCTAAAATGAACATAGAACAATGAAAAAATGAAATTTTGATATGTGAAAACTTGGAGAGAAAGTTTTCGGTTGCGTTTCGTGAACAAAACCATTCACTAATTTCAATAATAATCTCTTGAACATGCCAACAACAAGTGCATGTTTCTCGCCAGATCGTTTCATGTTAAAATATCAACCGTGCACACGAAAGATTTCTATACATTAACATTTGACACAGAAATTTTTTATTTTTTTCCCGTTGCATCAATAAACTTCAATTCTAAAACTTGATCAACTTTTCCATTAACTTTAATGTGATTTTCTCTCTTTATCTTTATTATTTTCTTTGCGTGATTGAAAAATTTCACATACTTTTCATTTCAATATTGCATTAATCTTAATATCGGCATTGTCGTGATGTATTTTTTCTAATAATGTTTTTTTCTTTTATCAATAAAACCTTCTTTCGTTAATGCAATTCTGCATTAAGCAACAGCGATTTACGTATAAATAAAACGGTAAAAAATTCTATTTAGTAAATTAAATATAGAGATTTAAAATAAAATAATCGTTAATCGATTACGTCGATTTTTGTTTTAGATGTCGATTAAAATTATTTACGCTATGGTTGCAAAGAAAAAGTCGTAACTGCGTCTGCGACGTTTAAAGCTATACTGATTAATTTTATGTTGAAGATAAATTTTATTTTGCTGCTAAAAAAAGAAATTATCTGAATTATTTAAAATAATTATTAATTACTCGAACGATTTAGGAATAGAAAAATGTAGAAAGTGTAATTTGTATTCGAGTCAGTCTGCGTCGAATGGGTTTTAACAGTTGCATAAATTTTATTTAAATAAAGTCAAAAATAAATTTTCGATATTTTCAAAAAATAAATCCGCGATTGTTGAGTATTTTTTTTTTTTTGAGAATTGTTAATGCAAACAAGGAATATTTGCGTAAAAAATTAAGTAAATAAAGCGAAATTCCTAGTCGTTTCATAAAATGTAAATAAAATTTTCTATCGATGTTTTTATGAATTTTAATTATTTTTAAATGCATAGATACTTTTCATTATATACATTTTTCATTGATTGATCACTTGAATATTTACTGTCAATTTAATAAGCAAAATTTTTGCGAAACTTTTACGTCGTCGTCGCAGAATCGCGTCTGTTCGCTTCGCTAGATAAAGCGATGCGATGCGTTGTTAATCGTGTTGTCGATAAATAAAACTGCTATGATTTAGGAATACATGCCAATAATATATAAAATCAAGTTTATTTTGCCTAAAATTTCCTAGATTTTCTTTATATAAACTTTTAGAAATTTGAAACTTTGCAGGAATGCGAAGTTCTGAGACAAGTGGCATGCATCACTTGCCTCAAAACGTTAATTGTGAAAGTTATTAAAATAACTTTGTTTAAAACAAAAATAAGGAATTATAATTATACGAAGAAAGTTTTTAAAAAAATTACGCACAAGTCTAGACAGTTTGAGTAAAAAGAAAAAGAAAATTAATATATGAAAATTCAGTTCCGAAAGCAATTTATCAAGTTTTAAAGTTTCGCAAAAAGAAAGAAAAAAAAAAACGTTAGCGAAATAAATTTATCTGTCTGATATCCTTTGAAATAATTCCAACTTTAGTTATAATTCGATTTTGATACCATTTAATTTTTTTAATACATAAAATTAATTTTATTATTAAAAACCGAAAGCATGACAATATCGTTCATATATTTCTTAAATCGAGTTCTGTTTGCTTGTGTTTTGCTCTCCAGTCACGATCTCGAAAACAAAATTTTATGTTCGTGATGTCAATAGGAACTTCACGAGAAGCTGCTCATGCCAAGTTCATAAATAGTTTTTTAAATAAAATTAATTTTAATTTTTTTTTTGAAATAATATTAAATAGAATCTTTATTGCTTTATTCTTGTTATTATTGTAAGTATTATTTATCATTATGAAATATTATTGCTTTCCACATAATAAATACAATTTTTTAAAATTGTTTATATATTTTTCATTAAATTATAAACACAAAGAACATTTTTTTTTATCAATTTTAAGCACGTATCCGTCTTAAATTAACGATAGAAAAAAAATTGTTAAAATATAGCCTTTAAATATGCCATTAATTGCAATTAAGAATGAAGTAATGATTATTTTAGATGCAGTTTTTGTCATTGGTTTCATTTATATTGCTCTTACTTAGCTTATTTTTCATTGTTTTTCGAGTATGTTAGTAAAAAAAATGGCTTTAGATTTATTTGCAATTTTAGAGATACTCCATTTACACAATTAACTTGGCATAATAAATAAACGTTAAGAGATCTCTAAACAATATAACGTAATTAATATTTAATTTCTTAATTTTAAAAACTAGAAACATTGATTATTGTGCTTCCGATTGATAACTTTGAACTAGTCAATATATTTTCATGAAACGTATTAAAAATGTCCGCCATTAAAGGCAACAAGGACGTCTCATGACTTTTTACTTTTTAGCATCAATTATTAAAATAGTAGACATTTTTTTTTAATAGATTAATTTTTTTAATATTTACTAACTATTGAATTTTTTAAAAATTTTCCAGGATAGTCAAAAATCGTTAAAGACAATCTGTTAACTATTTATCTACAACCGTTTTAAAGGTGGCAGACTTTCAAACTTTAATAAAAGTTTTTTCTTAATAAATTTTGAACTTTTTAACCAAACTTTATATAATTTAACCAAGTTAGCGAAGCTATCAAAACCGAATTTGATGCAAGATTAATTAATTCGGTAGATTCATTCATTTAAAAATGGCGTGCGTTTAATCTTGTATGCGATCTCCGTAATAACCATGTAAATATTTAATAGATTTTTATGACATTTTAACATATAGTTTATGCCACTGAAGGTGATGCTAATATATACTTTAATCTAGTATTCATTCAAAAATAAATATGTGGAAAATAGGTTATTTATTCTTTCCAGTTTCACTTACTGTTAGTTATACTTCACTGCTGATTTTTTAAATTGGTTATCAAAATTATGATTACTTATAAAAATTATTCCTCTCCGATGATTGAGATGAAGTAGAAGTGTAAAATTAAAATAATTATTCTCTATTAATAGCAAAAATAAAGAGCTTTATCTCCTCTAAGGATGATTAGTCTAGTTGCCCTTTGTTCTATGCGAATTTTGTATTGTTTCTGATGCAATGGTAAAACTGCATAAACAAATTAGAGAAATTTCTAAGTACATTGACAACTAAACATCATAGGATAGCGTAAGTCAAGTGAACAACATTAGCATCTAAACTATTCAATTAAACACAACGTATCACGCAAACAATTCAAAGGAAACACGCTCGCATCACTAGTACCGGAAGCATCACATTAATCAGGTAAATCATACGCAACAACTACAAACTCATTTCTGTGCCATTTGATGCTAGCAAACATCACAAAATGGCAAATTTTATTTTATTTTTTAAACTAGATTAATTATGATTACTGCATCGCGTATCATTAATCTTAGCAGTTTCGTGAAACTTTCGATTAATTTCAATGACTGATATTAATCGAAAGGAAAAGAACATCGCTTGATAATCTTGTTAGGATCTTGTCAACTTATAGTTTCCTTTTTTTTAACCTTTCAATATTGTCAATCGCCCAAACCGAATGTCGAAAATTTTCCTATTCACTAGCCAAAATTTCTATTTTTCTCGAGGATTGTGAATAGACGAAAGAGGAATTGAAAGAATGCCATATCGATAGATAGAAAGGAAGAAGAAGAAGAAAAAAAGAAATCAGAATGAAAGGGGAAAGATATATTGCAGGCCAAAAATAAAACTGTATAGATGTTGTTAATAAATTTAGTAAGAGTGATAGATAATTTTGTTAAAACACATAATAAAAATACGTGGAAGCAAGGGAATCAAATACTGTAAACATTTATACCTTTCAAAGAAAAATATCTTCATCTTGTTTATTGAATTACCAGTTCCATTATGAAATGTGCGATCTGAAACACCATTTAACGAATTTCATAAACAACTGATTTATTGAATTTGATTCCTAACTATAAATAATTTTTAGATATTTATGTTTTATTTACATGAAACCGTTCTGAATTATATATAATTTGATGAAAGAACTCTATTTTATCAGTTTTTATATTTTTAAAATGTATGCAGATAAAACACACAAAAAAATTGAGATGACCAAAATTCTCTAAGTAAAGTATTTTTTTTATATAAAATTTGATATCTCAGATTAAACGAATGCAAATAATTAAGTTTTTTATCATTTTTTTAAGGCAAAGTTGACAGATTGCGAGTTAGTTCATATAAAATTCATGGAATAGCATTAATTACTAATGATCAAAAGCAAATAGAAAAAGAAGTTGACAAATTTTTAAGTAAAAAAAAAAAAAACATTATATTTTATATTTAGTAGAAAACAGAAAAATTTGATATTTTAGACTGATAGAAATTTTAAAAAATATTTTCGAAAGGATAATACAAATAAAATTTTGACGATGAAATTTATATATGAGTATTTTAATAATTTTAACATAAATAAAAAACAAGTCATTTTATAGAATTCTGTGCCTTACACGGAATTATTAAAATTTCAAGCAGTTCTGTAAATAACTAATTGCATACTTTCGAAACTTTATTTTAAAATAATTACAGATATAGGATTATAAATATGTATGCCATCAAAATCATCTTCGACAGAATAATATCAACGTTGAAAATCATAAAAATTTATTAAATGGTTCCAATTTAACTACTGAAAAAAATTCAGAAGTTTGAATGTCTGCCATTTTTAAATTGACAAATTGACAAAATCGTTTATTATTTTAAATTTGATTTTGACGGTTTGACTACACTGCTGATTTTCAAAATGGTTGACATTTAAACTTCCAAAGTTCTTTGTTAATTATATCCTGAATTAATTATTGAATTTTTGTGAAACTTAGTAGAATGTTCGAGATTTTCAAAATAATTTCGATGGCACACAAATTATACTTTTATATTCAACCATTGTATAAATGAATAACTATTAGAAATTTAAATGACGAGTCATCGAGATTATTTTTAACGTCAGAACATTACTTCCAAATTTCATGAAATTTATTAGAAAAGTCAAGAAAAGTGACTTCAGAAGTAACGTCAGAAAAGTGATCTTAAAAGCCAATGCTTCGCAACCTTTCTTACATCACGGCATACTTACGCTAACGTCACATTTTTCACGGTTAACATTTAAACGGCACACTTTTTCACGGTTAACATTTAAACGGCGCACTTTTTCACGGTTAACATTTAAACGGCACACTTTTTCACGGTTAACATTTAAACGGCACACTTTTTCATGGTTAACATTTAAACGGCGCACTTTTTCACGGTTAACATTTAAACGGCGCACTTTTTCACGGTTAACATTTAAACGGCGCACTTTTTCAAGTTAATATTTATCCAGACCATTTTTTCACAATTAACATGTATATCAGCACTTTTTCTGACAAAAGGCTTCAATCACATCAAACAGCGTATATGCCAATTGTACGAATTTAATGTGCATATGTGGCAACTATACAAGTACGTTGATGTAAACCGCTGAACAGCTGATGTAATAGTTACCTGTCATTGAAACTATTAAATCAGCGGTTCTCAACCCGTGATACGCGAGACATGACTAGTGATATATGCATAATCTTGATTTCCTATTTGTATACAAAGCATATTTTTGTTGGTGGTACTGAAATTTTTGAATTTAGATTTTGGTGATACGCATTTATGAAAAGGTTGAGAATCGCCGTATTACATTATTGTTTGTATTATTTCATGTTGAACATAAATGTTGCAAATAAAATATTTTTGTTAATTCATTACAATTTTTCGCGCACACCCACACTTGTAACGACACAGCAATATGCCTCATGAAGTATTCATATAGATGACATTTAAATATTAAATTTTAAAAAGTTTTCATAAATATATATGCATTTAAACGAATATATATATAAGTTATTAGTGCGAAATTATTTAATTCTGTAAACAAAATAATTGCTTCATAATATTTATTAACCAGCAAATTCGCTTGTCTCAAAACTTTCTTCTAACTTAAATTAATATAAATTAGAAATTTGTTTGCCAATTTTAATGAAGTTGCCATCATTTCGAAACAATTTTTATTAACTCTTCTCATCAAGTTTATGACTGTATCATCAATCTAATTACAAATTTAAATTTCTATTCATATAACTTCATAATTAGAATTATTATGATGCATCTCCAAAGGTAAGAGATCATTAATATTTTTGCTTTCTTATAATGCGTATATATATATATTTATATTTTTATGATAATTTTTATATCATTTTTCAAAACTTCGATAATATATCTCGAGTATAACATTTTTTCTTTAAGCGCTAACACAGTAACCAAAACTCATTGTTTAATCATAAAAACGTAGACGATTAAAATAAATAATTAGCAAAAAATAGAAAACTTTGTAGAGATAAAACTTAAAAAAAATCTCGTTAATTATCTAATTTATAATCCTCCTTAGAATAAATAAGTAGATCTTGCATTTAATTAAACATTGTTTAATTAAATCTACAGAGACAGAAAGAATATTAAACCAAGAAAAGAGTTCTCAAGTGAAATTATGAGTAAATTAATTTAATTAACTAAAGCAATAACAAATTTATTATTATAGAAGGTATTTAAAGTTAATAAATTAATAAGAATCAAAACATAATTCTTAATAGTAATCAAGTAACGATTAAGTGCATAACTGTGTTTGTTGTCGTTATAACAATTTAAAGGGGTTTAAATATTTAATTTATAAATTTTATAATTTATTGTAATGCCAGTTTTATGAATTATTTTTGCAGCATGTCCAAATATATAATTTTATAAAATTATTTAGCATTCCAAATGAACAAATGTTACTCTCTTGAGAAATTTTTTCCATTCATTTTTCGAAATTACGATGGTGTGCATCAAATAAAATTGATGTAAATTAACTGATTACTTTCCTATTTATAAATCCGACTGACGTGACTTGGCGTAAATTACAATTAAAATTTGTTTCCTTATTAAAACATATCTCGTGACGAGTTAACGATTCGATAAGTTTCATTCGACGGCGACTTCGTTAATTAGAAAAGTTTTCACAAAATAAAATATTTATCTTTTGTCGATAATAATCCGGATAGAATGAAGAATAACGTATTGTTGCTTTAAAAGTTTAAATAATTTTAATTAAAATTCTGATGTAAATTTATCAGAAAACGATCGATATGGATATATACGTATACGTATGTGAAGATTGCATACTTTCTGTACTAAAACCTTTTAATATTGCAGTTAGGAAAAGCGGAGCTTAATTACATCTGGTCGTCACTTGCAGAATCCTGGAGTTCTCTTGCCTCACTTCATAGCTCGTATATTGACAAATGTTCTCCTCTTGACCTACTTTGACTTCTAGCGCTATACAATACACTAGCAGGAATTGAAACTTCTCGAAGGATCGTTTAGTTAACTTAGCGTTATGATTTCGAGCAAAAAAAAAAAGAAATGAAAATTTATAACTGACGACGACATCATTCTGATGTTTATTATTCAACAATGGCACTTCTCTGTACATTTAAATACTTCCGAAAATAGCATTTTCAAATCTCTAAATTTTAATAATAATCGAGTTTAACTTCTTTTCAACTTTTAAATTGAATGTTTTTAAGTGAATCTCCATCATAACTGTTGTCTCTGAATAGAATATATGTTACTGTGAAAGACCGATATCTGGCAAATGTCGATATTCTCCGGTGAATGTCAGCATTCACACAGTTGCTTGGTGAATGTACGAAATATTTGCTAAATTTCATTATTTCTCACTTACTCCAGCAAATGTCGACATTCAGCCTGCACTTATAGTGAATATTGAATAAAAATATTTTTATTACGTTAAGACAAAAATACAACTTTTTAATATATGATATGTTTCAAAATAGGAGAAATAATATTGATATATGTCAAAATATGAAAAAGCTTAAGTAACAGCACATGTAAATAAACTACTGAGCCTAAAAAGAAAATGAACAGTACATTCTAAATCAGAAAAGCAAATATCAATAATTCCAACTTACATATAAATTATGTGATTAACGTTATACAATCTTATTTATTGCAGCTATTTAAACTGTTATGACATTTTGAATTGCACAAGAGTCCTTGCATTTAGTCATGGAACACTTCTTTTTGCAATTACAACGTAAATATCCTTGTCCTCCACTTCTTGAATTAGTTGCAGCTGCTTCTCTCAGCGACATTTCTTGAGAAGAAATCTCATCTATAGAAAGTAACTTTTCTTTATAAATTACAAACTGATTATGGGTATAAAGCTGCTTGAGGGTACCATTTTTGTTTGCTAATTTATAAAAGTTGGAGTCTTCTATTCCAACAACCGCCAACACATTTCGAGCCTCTATACCACCACGGTCGACATCAGGAACTTGTATTCGTACGGTATCACCAATTTGAGCAGAAGGAAATTTTCTTTTTGAGGTTCGTAACATTTCTGTTGCTTGCAGTAGAAGATACTCTTTCGTGTCCGCTCTTCTTTTAAATATAAACTCGTGTTGTTCATTCAGGGCTTGATATGAAGACGTGGTATGTTTCAGCTTCTCTTCAATATTGAATTCAATAACCTTTATACAATATTTTAATTTAAGTTTGACTATGTTAAATGCACATGTACAGGTTAGTATTAATTGTAATACAGTATATGCTTGCTATAAGACTTTGTTCGTCAGAAGATGATATGTGCTATATATTGTCATTATCGCTTGACTACAAGTTGACGATTTTAATTAATATAAATTTGCATCTTAATCTTTTTTGGAGATAAGGGGGAGGGTCACTGTCCTGTATACTGACCACCTGTGTAAAATGGCCAGTCAGATTGGTCCCAAAGGGTGGCCACTTTAACAGGTTTCACTGTATTTTTCAGTTTGCTTTTCATATTTTTGTCATTAAAACTTTTTCATGTATTAAAAATTTTTATTTTTGCATTATATACTGTACCAGTAATGTCTAATGGATAAGGCAATTCTGTATACATTATATTACAGATAGTTATAATAAACTCTGATAATCTGAGTATTGACAGAATCCAGTAGGTTGTGTGATACAAGTTCAATTCACCTAATTCATGCCCCTAATTCACTACATGGTCTTATATAGAGATAAATCATTTTATTTAGTCCCATTAAAAGAAATAAAGTAATCAAGCACAGATAGTAAGATGCATGGAAGAAAAACTATAATGTAGTATAATGTATTAGTTAATTACTTAATTACATGTTTAATTTAAACATTAACTGCTTAATTTTATAAAACAATATAATTATATAATATAAATATAATGTACTAGATTAATTGATTTTTATTATGATTTAGTTAATTAAAGGCATAGTGTAGGTAAGCTGAACTTAAACGAGATATGTTAAAATACATCAATGTTTATAGGGCACATTTATTTTTATTGAATGGTTTTCTCACTAATTAGATTAGGGATGAGAGAAATTTGTTTATTTCTTCTTGAGAATGGCACCGATGTGTTTCATTCTTCCCATGATTGGGAGGAAAATTAGTTTCATACCAGTCATGGAAAAAATGAAGCACATCAATGTCACTCTCAAGAAGAAATAAATAACTTATGCCATCACCAGCCTAATCAGTGATAAAACCATCCAATTAAAAGAATGCACTCATAAAAAAATGAATACCTATTTATTGATATAGAGATATCTTAAAATCAATGCTTTAAAGCTGCTGTTATCAATGAATCATCATTATTAAATTAATGAAATGTATACCGTAATAATAAATGTAATATAAAATATGTTATTTGGAAAGGAAGATTGCATTGATAAATTATAACAACAGATATTTTTCATCATCAGATCACAAAATCTGGTAATGAATTTATTTTGCTCACTTTTAGCATTAAATAATCAAATGATTTTTTCATGTGTTTTAATAAATACTTCAATACGGCTTACAAACGAATTCGCACTATACACTTGATAAACTAAACCATTCATTTATATATTGTACCTAACGATATATGTAACCAAAATCAATCGGAGAATTGCTGTCATTCATAATAGTTATCTTTAAAATTGTTCACACTAATGACAACACGCGATCTCAACTCTTGCATATTCTTACCTTAAGGTCGTTTTCTGGTAGATATTTGCATTCTTTAGCAATTTCAATCCATTTGTCTAAATCTAACATGTTACCTTTCCTTCCTAAGCCCAACACCTCGCAAGCTTTCTCGATCATCGCAGCCCGCTCATCATAGACGTCATGAAACTTTTATTTTAATACTTAAAAAATCTTATTCAATTTAATTACAAAATTTATAAATAGAATAAATAAAAACTTAATAATGTAATTAAATAATTTCTTTGATGTTAATTTAATTAAGAATATCAAATTCATAAAAAATTTTATTCCATCAAACTTCTAAAACCTTAATATTTCAATATTATCTCAAAACAGTCAAAACATAATCCGGGTTTTCGCGTACATGTTTTACAGTAATAAACAGTTTGTTTTCTTCTTCCACCAGTTTTCCGATCACTGCACAGCATACAGTCTTTAGCTACTGATCTCTCAGACCTTTTCATAAAATGCCTTCCCGTAAGCCTTTCTACATTATCTGTGGATGAAAGTCTTCCTCTATGTGTTGACTGATTTATCACATTTTCTACAAGTTGCATTATTACTTGTTTTCTGAAAAAGAGATGGCTCTTTTTTGGCAATTCTTTTTGATATCGGTCAATACTCCAGAGAATGTAGTATTCACCAATGATACCTGTAAGATAAAAAATTTTTTAGAAAGATCGTTATGTAAAAAATAAAATTGTGTAGGAAATTGTTTACAACTAAAATAATATATTTACCTCAAGTAACCAAAAAAATAATTTTTGCCACCATTTTACTGATTTCCTTGTAAAAGAAGAGCTTCCACAGTAGTGGTCAAAAGTATCCACTCCTCACATATTTTTCACATAATCTGTTATTACTTTTGGCTTTTTTATCTTTTTTGTTACACCTCCTTTGATTATTTGAGTAACATATTCAATTTTGGGATTATGATACATTGACAGCATTGTTATTATTCTTTTGTCTTTGTAACTGAGAACCATTATTTCCATATTTTTTTGGTAACTTATAGAATTATGTAAGGATAATTTTGGAGCTTTAATTTCTTTCGGTAAGTTTCCTCTGTTTATTAGTAGAGTTCCAGTCAGATGAATTTTCATTTTTCGTAGTTCTTCTGCTAATTTTGGTGACGTATATACTCCACAGAATGTAGCTATTCACTAATGATACCTGTAAGATAAAAAATTTTTTAGAAAGATCGTTATGTAAAAAATAAAATTGTTTTTAAAGCCTCACTTGCATATCACTGTATAATAATTGAGTTGCCCCATAAAAATATTGTGCTCCAAAGTTAGTTGTTTAAATTTATTCAAAAATAAAAATAATAATAATAAATCTCAAAGTTTGTTAATATATTTAGAAATATTGCAGCAATTCTAAGATATTCTGATTAATAAGAATATTAAGTTAAATATAATTTGATATGAGATAATGATTTTAAATCAATAAAATTATTTCTCCTGACAAATAACCACACAAATAAACAACATTTATATATATGTATGTATGTATGTATGTATGTATGTGTATGTATATATATATATATATATATGTATGTATGTATGTATGTATGTGTATGTATATATATATATATATATAAAAAAATTTATCAGATCAACATAAGGAGCAAATTAACATGGGGATTTAGCAGTGCTTTTGAGTAAAAAAAAGCAACAACTGTAAATGACTATAAATAAATTTGAATTGTGACATTAACTATAAATTTTTTCTTAACTTCTGCTCATTTAAACAGAAGATTTCATTTGGAATTATTGCATACAGAACTTAATTTTATTGACTATAAATGAGTAAAAAGCAAGAAATAAATCATTAAATTATTATCTATTTCATATATTTTTATAATAATACTTATGGAAATGGTTAAAGAAAAATATATGTATATATATATTAGTAAAATAAAAAGCAAATTTAAATAATTTGGATGATTTTGAAAATATATTGGTTTTTTTTTTTATCTAAAGATTCAAAAGAAAGACCAAAGACTAATGGCATTTTGTACAATAAATCATGTTGGAATTGGATTAAGAACTAAGTACTAGGAAAAACAATTTAAAATAAAAATAAAAGACAAACTAATTAAAGTCCAACTTGGACACTACCTATAGGAAACCATATGAAAAGGAATACAGAGAACATTAATAAATTCTAAAACAAACACTTACTTATCCAAACCCCAACTCTCGATAATCTTGTAATTATGTTGGCTGCCTATTAATGTAATTCTGACTAGATTTATTTTGTTTATGATAAAATATTTTAGTCTTTACTTATCATTCAAGAAAAGGAAAGCTTGGAATGTCAGTAAAAATAACAAGCTAGTAACAGAGGGGGGGACAACTGTAGTCACCCCTGTTATTTTTATAATTAAATGAACAAATTCTATATAACAATATTGAAATTTGTTCAATCTGCAACCATATTCCCTGCATTCCTTTTTTGTTGTTTTTGAATTATTCATTATTGCAAAGTGTAAATAACTTATTTACACTCAATTCTCATGACATGGGAACACACGAAAAAAGTTGCAAGCTAAAAATTATATATTTGGTCTGACCGGCACTTCCGGTCACACTTCAAATTAACAATAGATGATTGACAAAAAAATAATAATAATAATATGATGAAAAATATTAAATATAATTGTATATGAAAATGTATTAAAATAATAAAGAATACCAAATAAACACCTAACAGTCAAATAAAGGGTAATGACACAAAAAAGACCAAAAAGCCTACATTTGTGTACTTCCCATTTTTAATATCAATTTAAAAAAGTCTGAAAAGTGAGTGTTAATAGATTTTCATATAGAAACGGAGTTCTGCAGAAACATTATATAATATTTTATCCTTCAAAATATATGAAATTAATTCTACAGGCAAAATGTGCATGGGAAGACATTATAATGTATTGACTAATCCCTGGATTTTTCTGCAGGTACTATACAGTGGTAATAATAATGCAGCCATTTATATCAACTAAAATGGAATTGTGTTATATACTTTAGCACATATTCCAATTGAATATGATCAGTTAAATGGCTGCATTGTTGGCACTCGCACAAAACTGCTATGAACTTTGTAATCATTGCTTTGGAGAAAGTAACTCCAATATGAAGAGTGCAAATAAACCACAGTAATTTTAAACATTCCGTATAAGGACTAGGATTTTGAAACAACTTTGAATACAATTCTCTTAAAAAATAAATAAACTTATTATTATAAGGTCATGACTTGAATAGCTTTAGATGCACAAAAATTTACATATACAATACTAAAGTATATCTGAAAACAAAAGTAAACAATATTAATTTATAGTAGTATATAGTCACAAATACTTAAAAAAAAAAAAGAAAGAAAAAAGAGCAAGGAATAATAATGGCTACTCTAATGGTGTATATATGGTTGTTTCAGTTATTGGCTAGTCTTAAAATATTAGCTCAAAATGGAGCAAAAATTTCACAAACATTAGTTTAATGAATACTGGAGGGCAAAATTGTTTTCAACACACCATACAGACAAACCATTCTATTTAAGTACCATTCATAATCTCCTCCAGCATACCTAACAAAAATAGATATAAGCTAAGTAGTTTGTATACAACCATATTAACCCAAGAGTAATATAGATCTTTTCAGAATTTCAAAAACTTATAAATGATATTTTGTGTGTATGTGTGTGTATATATATATATATATATATACCTGGTTTTAATGGAACAATTAACTTCTCTTCATCATTAATTTTTAAAATGTCAAAACGTTTTAATCGTCTATAATATAAAGGTGTACTGCACTTACATTTAGCAGAAATCACTTCAGAAAGTATTTTAGAATACTTTTCTTCAGAAAAATGAAAACAATTGTCTTCTCGTTTACTCGCAATTAATGCATGTAACTTTAAAAAAAAAACCACGGTCCACTGCAGTAGCCATTCAATATAAATTAGAGTATCGGATAAAAAACTAAAAATTAAGCAAACCTTGCATAAGACTGACAAACAGCAGAGTGTTCGAGAATATAACAAATAGATACCACGTGATCTCAATCGCGGCAGAAGATTTGGCGGTTTTGTTGCTTTTCTCTGGCTGTGTCTTTTCGGCTTGTCGTTTCGACCCCCACCAGAGCCTACCTGTGTTTGTCGACATATACAGGCGATGGTTCGAATGTATAATAATATAAACAAATATTTGGTCTTTCACCGACGTATTTGGTATGTGTCGACATTCACCGGAGAATATTGACATTCTCTAATCGGTCTTTTTCACGGTAACATATACATGCTAAATGTGAAACTCATGCATTTTTTTATTTGTTCTACCATAAACTCCAAAAAAAAGATCCATATTTTTTGTTAAATAAGAAAACAATGATTTTCTACTAAATATGGGCACATATATATACAGGCTCATATTTGGGAAGGAACCATATTAATAGGTTTACTGTAAACATCATAAATGTCAAGAAATGCAAACTTTCATAAGTCTATCATGTTATTTCTTATCAATCCGTCTCGTCCATTTGCTGATTGCAGATCGTACTTGAAGTCAAATTTCCATCATTTCCAGTGAACGGTAATAAGTCAAGAAATTGGTAGATAAAAATCTCTTTGAAATGAGAAGAGACTTACATCTAACTTATGATAGCTTGAAAAGCCTCTTAAGATTTTTCACTGTCAAGATTCATTCGTATTGAACTTCGTGCAAAGATGAAACGACGATATTCGAGCTTATTTGTCCGAATAATAAGTCATAAAAAGTAATAAGAATTCCGATCGATAACTTAGAAGAAAACATAGTATATAAACAGCAAAATATTTAAAATACTGTAATCGTTGCTTTACTTTTAGACGTATTACCGTAACAATCGATAAAATTTTCAAGCACTTCTCCTATTACTGCTTGAAAATTATCTTATTAATCGTTTTGACGATTTGCGATTAACAGATTTAATTGATCATCTCTCTGTAATCGTGATTTTTAGGCAGAAACTCTAAACAGTAATTTTTTAAATTAAAAATATATATTAAGTATGCAAACTTGACAGAAACAGTAACACCAATATATCAGCGAAAATAAATTCCTAAAAGCGTATTTTAAGCAATAGTATGTAAAAAAATTGAAAGGATTTTACGTTAAAATTCTATTTTTATTATTAAAGAATAAATCAGAAAAATTCTCAGTTGAGAAGTCGTATAAAGTTACAGGTGAAGAGGGAAATATATAATCAATATTTCTATCAATAAAAATGAAATAATATAAAAAATAAAGGATGAAGAAAAGAAAATTAATTTAATATGAAATATTGAAATTGTATAAATGAATATATCAGAGTCATAATTCAATATTTCATACTGAATTTTTTCCACACTGAATAAAATTAATTTATTTTTCTTCCTTTAGATAAAAATCATACAAGGCAGAAAGTTATGTGTGTGTAAAAACGAATAAAGTCATTAAGGATTTATTCATTAGAAATGCTACATAAAATATTAATATCATCATAAAAATATTTAATTTTGCTGATTTATTCATTAAATTAATAGCTATTTATATTAATGCTTATAAATATAAAAAAATAATAGTTTATATTGATAAAATCATTATTTTAACTGTTAAAGGCAAAAAACATATTTTTTTTTTTAAAGATGCGCTTTAAACGTGTGCATGAATGGCATTATAGGAAAAAAAGTCAATTTTAATATAACATAATTTAAAAGGTAGTAATTTTCTTCAGAGTACATGTCACTGCAGACATTAACTGTAATAAAAATAGTATTCAGCTCATCAAGATTGAATATATTCAAAAGTGTAGCCAACGTCTCGGACATCTTATAATTAGGCTAAGATTGGCAGGTTTGCGTTGGAAGACTGAATGTTAAATTAACTGTAAGTTGTCGGATGGCGATAAGTTAAAATTAAAATATTCTTGCCAATTTTCATTATTAATTCATTATTTAAGCGAGTAATTTTCAGGAGAAAATAAATATACTACCATCTTACATTTCTACCGTTAACTAAGTCTGAATCGAAAAGAAAAATGAATATAGCGTGTAATAGAAAGGAAGAAATAAATATAGTACACCATTTTTTGTACATTTCTTCCGTTAATAAATCTGAATGTGAAACATGTTATATGGCATTTAATTGTGAGAAATAAATATACTATTAACTATACATTTCTTCCATTAACTAAGTCTGAATCTGATAAATAATTTATAGTATTTAATAGAGTGGAGAAAATAAATACAGTATAGGATTTTCTGTACAATTCTTCAGTTAACTAAGTCTGAATGTGAAAAAAATTGTGATTTTATTTAATCGAGAGGAAGAGATAAATGTACTGTACTACTTTCTATACATTTCTTCCATTAACTAAGTCTGAATCTGAAACAAATTTATGGCATTTAATCGTGAAAAGTAAATATACTACTAACTGTACATTTCTTCCGTTAACTAAGTCGGAATCTGAAAAATTTTTATTGTATTTAAAGCATATTCATATTAAAAGCATAATTTAATAAATCTTTATTAAAAAGTTTTGTGTATTTTTTTATATCTTGACAGGATTTTCTCCATTGTCTCTCTCTATTATGCAGAGGATCCCTCCAGGAGAAGCTTCAATGGGCGTTTACACTTTATGACATCGATGGAAACGGTTACATCACGAAGAAAGAACTCACGGACATCATTTGTTCGGTCTATGCTCTAATGGGAAGACGTTCAGTTCCCGTTGGAGACGAAAAGTCTCTTAGAGAACACGTTGACAGGATCTTTCAGGTAAGACATAAAATACGGACAATAATTTACAATTCTTGTTTTAAAATGGAATTCACCTAAAAGTTTTGAAGTTAATGAATATGCATAGCTTCATAAAACAAGATAATAAAAAAATTCCTTTCATTATATCGACGACAGAAAAATTTTAACTGCAAAATTCTCCTTTTAATTATCGATTTTTTTCTTTTTTTTTATGGTGACGAAAACGCTTCTCGACGTTCTTAAAGAAAAATAATTAACTAAACCTGATTTAATAACTTAATTTTATTAAAGTTATTAGATCAATGTCTGACAATCGCGTTATGAAACAAAAGCTACGGTTAAGATTACAGAATTAATTTAGTAAAAGTTGAAAAGAATTTTCAGTGAATAGTTCTGTAACTAAAACAAGATTATTCTTAGAGAATAGTATCTTAATTCGATTTTATTTTTAATCAAGAATAATTTATTGGTGTTTATAATTTTATTAAGAAAGTTCCGATTCGATTTGCTTTCTTAAAACATTTTTAATTAAGTCTGGATGAAGAGATTGTATCGAAATTACCGAATTAATTTAAAAATATATATACATCGAAATTTATTAAATCGTAATTATTTTATGGAATTATCATGTAACGAATGTTTTAGATATATCTTAATTGATTAGCATGAAACACTGTTTTAAAGAAGATAACATCTCTAATTTTTTTGTATTCACTCCGAGTGGAAATTTATGCGAATCTTTTAATAACGTAACAGCGATTTTGGCTAATTTTGTAATGGCTCTTTACTGAGTAAAGATGTTCTGCATTATAAAACTCTTATAACAACTTCAACTCATTATCAGCCGTTACCATAGTTACCGCATCACTCGGAATGGAGATGCAAAGAAAAGACTTTACTTCCATTTGTGAACAACAAATGCTCTTCCAAATCGATATTTTTCATACCGAATATATTTAAAATTCAAAAAAAAAATAAAAAAAATAAAATAAAATAAGAAAATTAATTTTATTTAGAAGTTATTTATGAACGAAATGTAGATATATTATCGAGTAGAATCTCGTAAACACTGTTTAACAATAAATAAAAAAAATTTATCGTCTTCTTCCTAATAATAAATTCCGAATTTTCGATATTTCCGGTTTATTAAAACTTTAAAATAAAATAAAATAAAATAAGAAAATTAATTTTATTTTGAAGTTATTTATGAACGAAATGTACATATATTATCGAGTAGAATCTCGTAAACACTGTTTAACAATAAATTAAAAAAATGTATCGTCTTCTTCCTAATAATAAATTCCGAATTTTCGATATTTCCGGTTTATTAAAACGTGTGGAAACATAACAAACGAAATTATCGAAAATTTTTATCGGGAATATAATTTAATTCAGTTAAAATTGATTTAGATTCGTCTGGATTTTCATCAATGTTCTCTTTACTGACGTGAATTTTTATTTTTTTCCAGTTTTATAATGTTATCAATTTAGATGTAAACAGTATTAAAAATTATAAATTTTTAAAATTTAAATAAATCAATTTTTAATTAATGTTTACCGTCTTTTAATTTTAACTTTACTGATAAAAAAAAAACTGTATCAATGAAACTAAAAATGTAGTTTTAAGATTTTTATCTTTCTCTTATAGGATATCTTTTCTTGTTACTGTCAACTTGTTAATTATTTCGAAAATTATATCTCCAGGTTATTTTTCTTATCTAATTTTATCTAAGTGCATTATTTTTCTTTCAGAAAATGGATATCAACAAAGACGGTGTAGTGACAATAGACGAATTTATGGAAATTTGTCTAAAAGTATGATAATTTATTATCATCGTTATTTTTTAATTAAAATATAATTTTAAATTAAAAATAAAATATTTTTATATCGATTATTACGTAGTTTATATTCTTTAATTAATAAAAAAATGCGTAAAATTTAAAAGTATAAATTCCACAGAGAACTGTTCCTCAGTATAAATATTGTAACGTTAGAAGGATTACTTATCGAATAAAATTATATATATATAAGATCGGAAAATAAAAACTATGATAAATTGATGATCAGTTAACGAATATTATCTTAGAACGGATTATGTTCATTAACTGATCACCCACTGTATTGATAGCTGTTCATTTAAAAATTTTTTTAAATATATGCAACTAAATATAATATCCAGCACAGTTGTGTATTTTTGGGGAATATTTTTTCAGCAGAAGATTAGTTTTGCTCTAAGTTTCATTCTCTTGATTTTAGATCAATAATTATTTTAATAGAATATTCATCTTCCAGCAAGACATTTATTCTCTCCTGATCGTTTTTAGGCAAATATTTTTTCAACATAAGATCATCATTCTAAGTAAGCTTTATTTTATTACAATTACTTTTGAGAGAATATTTTTTCAGTTAATATTTCTTGGTTTTTAATATTAACGAATCTTGTTTATCAAAGACATTTTCCTATGTCTCGCATTACTCTGCTTCTTATTTCTTAAAATTAATTATTTTTTTAGATCCTCCATAATTTTTAAATGAATTATTTATCATATAAAAACATTCTAATACATTATGTACCAACATATTTATGAAGTGAGAATTTAAAGTGTTCTCAGTAATAGAGAATATCTCCATTAAATCCCATTAGCAATTTAAATTATACTAAAAAGTCAGTTTAATTCAGCACATTCCTGAACTATAATTGATTTAGTTAAAAATGTCATTGCACAATAGGAGATATATTCTTACTAACCTATAATTTATGTAACTAATATCATATCAATGCAGTGTTCACTAGGTGAAACATGGGTGCCATGATATTGTGACAGGTAGAATACCACAATAAACAATGTTATATAAATATGAACAAGTTTATTTAAAATTGCAACAAACAAGTTTTGTATGTATGTATGTATGTATGTATGTATGTATGTATGTATGTATGATCTGTATGTATGTATGTATGTATGTATGTATGTATGTATGTATGTATGTATCTGTATGTATGTATGTATGTATGTATGTATGTATGTATGTATGTATGTTATTACTTTGTAGGTCATTTTAATCCAACAGCAGTCACACTATCATTTTAATACAACCCTTTGAATACTTAATAATGAGTTACAAAATTAAAAATAAAATTAGGAAAAATTTCTGCCTTCCTAATTTGTTCATGCCCATCTGATGCACTGAAATAATTTTGCATTGATATCACCGTTTTTAATAAAAAAATGCCATGTAATAATTTGATATTATGCACCTACTTAATTTGTTTTGTGTCACATAATAGCTGGTGGCTTTCTAAAAATAGCTTGTTGCATTTAAACTGTCATGTCATTTACAACATTCACTACAAAACACAAATTATTTTTTTATTTTGTAATGAAGCATTCGATTTTTACAATTTTTATTGTTTTTTTCTCATTTTTTTAAAACAACCTAATTAATTTATTCTATTGGTATGTATGATTAAACAATCTATTGGGTTGTCTGAAAAGTCACGACGCATTTTCGTAACAGATGGCAATTGTTCATTTTTGGAAGTATTAGAGTTATTCGCATCTATGTTATTGTTATGTCATTTAACAGCTGATAGTTTTAGCTTCATTTAAAAAAAAAATTGATCCATTTTTTTAATTTTTTACAAATTTTACAACAAGTTGAAGATGGAAGACCAAACTTTGCATTTTCACCATATTTTATTGTTTTACTTCTGTAAAGGTAAAAATGTGCATCAAGCTTGTGAAAAATCACATAAAGTTTACGAAGACAATGCTCTACTGCCAACAATGGTTCGTGAAATTCTGTGCTGGTGACTTTGATCTCAACAACGATCTTCAGTCAGGAAGGCAACTAAGATTAATGACGATAAAATAAAGGCATTAATTGAGTCAAACCATCATTACACGACACAAGAGATTGCAGAAACATTGAACATCCATCATTCAGCCATTCATGTCCACCTGAAGAAGTTGGGATACATAGGCAATTGATATTTGGGTTCCTCATGAACTCGAAGAAGTTCATTTGACAGCACACAAACATGTGACATGCTCATTAAACGTGAGGAAAATGATCCTTTTCTGAAGCGATTGATAACTGGTGATAAGAAGTGGATTGTTTACAATAATGTAGTGCACAAATGATCTTGGTCCCGGTGTGATGATCCGCCTCAAACAACTTCGAAAGCAGACATTCATCAGAGGAAGATTATGCTCTCAGTATGATGGGATTTTAAAGGTGTCATGTTTTTTGAGATTTTTACCAAGGAACCAAAAAATTAATTCAGAAGTGTACTGTCGGCAATTAAACATTTTGAACGAATCCGTCATCCAGAAATGTCTACAGCTCATTAATCGTAAAGGAGTTGTGTTCAATCACGACAATGCAAGATCATACACAAGTTTAATTACCTGCCAAAAAATAATGGAGCTTGGATGAGATGTGTTGCCACACCTATCATACTCGCCTGAACTTGCACTGTCAGACTTCCACTTGTTTCGCTCTCTTCAAAACTCCTTGTGAGGTTTGATGTTCAATTCAGATGAGGCTATAAAATCAGCACCTTGTTCAGTTTTTTGCCAATAAAGAGAGGTCCTTCTATGAATGAGGAATTATGAAGTTCCCTGAAAGATGGCAAAAGGTTATCGAGCAAAATGGGCAATATATCTTTAATTGATCTTTGTTCTTTATATAAATAAATACACTTTTTAAAACATAGAAAAATTGTCATGACTTATCAGACAACCCAATAATTTGCACAAAACTAGTTGATGTATCTGGCACTGCCTGAGAATTTCTGCATATCATTGTAAGGAGATATTACTTTCTGGTTTGCTGTATTTTTTTTGATAGCTGCAAATAGTATTTTACCTGTAAGCAAAGCTGGAAAAATTAAAACCTTTGGGTGGATGATGATGGCATAGAGACTTCATCAATTGATACTTTATACATTAAATTGGTGACATCACCCACAGTTATGTCAAACTGACATCACACAGATGTTTTGTGATACCATCCATCTACTTCATACATTAGAATTGTTGCGAGACAATTGCTACACCATATTGATGTCACATACTGATGACATTCTGGGATGTCATCCATAGTTATGTTGCATGCCAGAACTTTTTTGACATCACTGTTTCATCTTAATGATGCCACATACTGGTTCATCATTCATTATGTTGTAGTCATGTTTGTAAAACCATGATATCATCTCAATTTCACACTTTGCATCATCAGTAACAGTTAGAACAATCATCTGAAGGATTTAAACATATTTTAACCATGGTCCCTTTCTGGATTAATTTTGACCCAATTTACTCTATGTTTCACTGCAGAGATCACCCTGCAAAGTTTGGTCCAATAGGTTACAGTATATGAGACTATGCAGAATAGACAAAGAAAGAACAATTTCAGTTTGGATAGTCAAACAAATCCCATCTTTAGGATAATTTTGATCTAGGGCAGTGGTTCTCAAACATTGTTTCATATAGGAAAGAACTGACAATAAAACAATATTTTCTATATATATATATATTACTTCTTTCTATATTATTTTAAGTATTACAAGAAAACCTATGCTGATATATATATATATATATATATATATTACTTCTTTCTATATTATTTTAAGTATTACAAGAAAACCTATGCTGGTGGCCACCTAAGCTAGATGGCCAACTTGCAAGCTGTTGCCACCTTAATATCCAGTTATCCATCCATATTCCAAAATCCATATTCAGGGATTTTTAAACTATGTAAAATGGCTATTTGTGTTCTGTGGCCATGGCCAGTGATATTTAATTTCGACATCTTGTGTGCAACCATCTACTAGGTGGCCACAAATCGCATTTTGATCAGAAATGCCAGATGGGATCTAGATCTTCTATCAGCTGAGCATTCTAATGAAAAAAATCCTGAAAACAGACATTTCCCACTGCCAGGATAATTATTAATTAGTGATTTCTTTCCTTAGATTTAATTAACAATGTGTCATAAATTTGTATTTTAAATTTTGATGTATAATAATGAAATTTGTAGCTAACTGTGTTCACACTGTGTGGATCTCAGCTGCTGAAAGCTGGCCACCTAGCACAAGTCTGAAAATAAAAATGATATATAATTAATAAATATCTGGCCACCTAGCACAGATATTTATTAATTATATATCATTTCTATTTTGAGACATGTAATATGCCACAACTGTAATGATACATATAGAATAGGTTTCACTTACTAAAAAGCTAGCATTAAATTCCCTTTAAATTGAAAGATCCAATGAAAAACTAAGGAAATGCACAAACGGATGCTGAACAATATTTTGTATCATAATTCTAAATATCTCTTAGATACATACATAATCCTTATAGTTTTTTCATTTTATGTTATAGAGATTAGGAAATTTTGTGGTTGAATGGTTTATTTATGCTGGCAAATCTTACAGCAGTCACTTCAATGGTTGAACATAGTTTGGGCTAACATATGGGATGACCAAAATGTTGAACAATGGGATTCATCAGACACTGATCAAATCTGTTAGATGCTATGTCAATGCTTTACCATATGCATTTCTTAATGAATGACAATCTACACACACACACACACACACACACACACACACACACACAAACACACACACACACACACAAACAAACACACACACACACAAACACACACAAATTGTCAACATATGTGATTTAAAGTTATGTTAATTTGATACATTTAAACTCATTTTCCATTTTTAATTAATTAAGCATTCATGAAAGAATATAAAAATAAAAGGTAAAAAGATATGTTCTTTCATGAATGGCCTAGTTTCGGTTAAAAATATTTAGCAAAATTTTCCATTATTATGGTATAAATATAAATTTTTTTAATTCTTAATCAAACTAACCTTCTGAATATTAACTTTTGTATTATTAAGAAGTTTATGGAATGATGGAAGAGCACCACAATCAATTACACTTTGAGTTTGGTTATCATTACCAGTAACTATATTTCCAGTTGCTCTTAAAGCTGGTGTCACTATTGTTGTTTCTGAACTCTCTAAGAGTTCTGTTAATCGAGGAACAACACCTGAATTGATAACTTCTTGTATCATCTCCTGGCTACCATCAGTAATATATGATAAAGCCCAACATGCATCAGCAACAACTTGTTCATCTTGAAATTTAATGATTTATTATTAATTTCAACTATATGAAAAATTATATATATATATATAACAAAATACCTGAATGATATAATAATTGAGCAAGAGCAGGAAGACAAGCTTGAACTACTTCAAATGCTGGAGAAGGATTTTTATTGCGACATATATTTGATAATGTCCAGGTCACATTTCTTATGAAAGAAACCTAAAAATAATTCTAGTATGACATTTTTGTAAAATTCATTTTATATGTTATAAGATTACTTACTTACCGGTATATCAGGATTAATAAGTTTTAATAAAGGTGGAAGTATTCCATGTTGAATAACATAATCTCTTAAAACTGAACCATCACCTATAAATATTTTTTAATTAATTCAATTTTTCTTAAAAACAAATCTTAATGGAACTAATTTATCTATTAACTAAAAAAATTCTTTAATAATAACTTTTGTAATTTGATGATTTATTATAGAATTATATAAAGTAAGTAGATTGTTTAAACAATTTTTCCATTAATTATATCAAATTAGAAGTCAAACAGTCTTATAGTAAATGAAAGATCATTCCTCAACAAAATTAGCCATAAGGTATTCTATAGAATGAAAGATATTTATAATATACAGTGGTGCCTTGGTTAACGACGAGTGGCTGTAAGAAAAAATCTCTTGGTTAACAACTCAATTATGTGAACCTCTATCCGATCTAAATCCAGTCATTTTCCGATCTCGCTCATCCATGTGTGGGAACACATTGTCAAATAGAGAACAGTCACATGGCTTAGCTCAGGTATGTTTGACCAATCATAGCCAGCTGTTTACGTTTTCCGTATATTGTTTTTTTTCTTGTAGTGTACTGTGCTTTATTTTAAAATTTATGATTATAAATGCATTTTATGAGGAAAATGAATATTTAAGCATTTTTTTTTGTGTTGGTTCATATAGACAATCAGTGAGTGCATGTCACTGTTCGTTTGCCATCAAAAGGCAAAATCAAATCTCATCGTATAGAGTTGAATCTATAAACTGCTTATCAGTAGTTATGGGTTTGTTTGTTAAAAAACTCCGAAGTGAGTCCAATTATCCTTTGTTGAATCCCATTAAAAGGCAAAATCAAATCTTATCTATATAATAATCGTTGAATCCTATGCTGCTAATCAGTATTTACGGGTTCGTTTAGATCGGAAGAGCGGTTCAGCAGGAATGCCGAGGTGTTTATGGGTTCGTTTGTCAAAAAACTCCAAAGTGAACCCAATTATCCTTCTGGGGGCTTGTTTGTCAAAAAACTTCGAAGTGAGCCAAATTATCCTTCTGGTGGTTCGTTTGTCAAAAGTGAAGTGAGCCCAATTGCCCTTCTGGTGAAGACTGATAATTAAAATTGTTTTCATGAACAATTCATTTTATTAATATTAATTTTTTTGTGGTAAATATAATAAATAAATGATATTTTCCATATTTTTAGACATTTTAAACGAGTTTTATCTGCATTTTTAATATTTACTATGGCTGTGGGAAGGAGCTGGAACAAATTAATTAATTTTCAATTAAATCTTATAGGGAGTAGAGTCTTGGATAATGACGGTAATCCTAGAACAGATTACAGTTGTTAACCAAGGCACCACTGCATTATGCAAAAATTATTTAAACTGTTTAAGATTATATGAACTTGCTTTCCTTTGGAAAATTTAATTATTTTCTCAGAAAAAGTGCATTAATTAAAAAAAAATTTTTTTTATTTTTTTTTATAAAATGCCATTTGATTACCTCACCTGCTATATTGCCTAGAGCCCAAACAGCTTGTTCACAAACATTTGCATGGGGTGATGATAAAAGATTGATAAAAGGTACTACAGCTCCAGCATCAACAACACATTGCGTTTGTTCAGAATTACCAGATGCTATGTTTGTTAATGTCCATGCTGCTTCAAATTGCAAAGCAGGTCTATAGAAATTTAAAAAATTTAAATATTTCAATATAGTAATCAATTAAAAAAATATTAAAAAAGCAATATATATTTATATAAAGCTTATATTATTTCACAAAAGATATTTTATAAATAATTATAAAGATTTCATATTTCTTAAAATAATGATAACTGTATATTAACAAATACAGACAGTCTCTAACTTATTAACTTAAATATTCTTAGTAAATATTTACATCAGTTAAAAATTTATATAATAAATTTCATAACTGTGTTAAAATTAAAATACTATATATATAAGGCATTCCTGAAATGTTTCATCAAATTTTGGGTGTGTTATATTAAAAATAAGTTCAAATAAAAATAAATCAAAAATGTTTTAAATCCCATTTTTTTTTTAGTTTGGGTTTACATTTCACAGAAAATTTTTTAAAGTGACATCCTTTAGCAGCAATACACATCTCAGCAACATCACATTTGGATTAATATTCATTAACCTTTTCTATCCTTTTAGAATATTTATAAAAATTTTTTTGTATAATTCCTGTTTAGCATTCTCCACTTTTACTCCGAGTATAAACAATGACATTACCCGGAGGATTTCGTATAAAAAATTCTAGAAATCTAATTCCGACATTGTTTATAATCTTTTACCGTTTCTAACACAGGAGAGCAGACAAAAAGAAGTAAAGCCCAAAAGGCATAAAAATCAAGAGATTGGAAAATAATCAGATAAATTGGAATGCTTTGAATAAATATCGAATAACTAGATGCGTCACGTGAATAGAAAAGATTAAAGAAGGTTCAACATTCGTTCCCAGCAACAACCCATTCGTCTTTCAGTAGATGACATTGTCAATTTTTGGAAACATCCCTCAGGTCACAATATAGAGGAGATACAATATCTCTCTGACGTCAATGAAATTTTGTTTGAAGTTATGATTTTTTTTTCCTTCCCTCCCTTCTCGTTTTGTTTCGTTTGGGATATCAACAGATTTCATGTTTATCCACAAGAAAATTTTTGTCTAAATATATTTATAATCTTATAAATATTTAAATTATAAGACGAAACTAACAAAAAACAAATATGCTTGCAGTTTTACACACTCCTATTAGTTCAGCCGTTTGTCTTTTACGTAATAATAGATTTATTGTTACGTCAGCTTGGTAAACGTATATGCTTGTAAGCTTATATTCTCATATTAGTTCAGGATTTCTTTTACATAATAATAGATTTATTGTTACGTCATATCGGCAAACGTATATGCTTGTAGATTTATACTACCCTATTGGTTAAGATGTTAATTTTTTACGTAATAATAGATTTATTGTTACATCATGGAAAACATATATGTCTCGTTGAATAATTCCAAAATTTTGTTTATCTAATTTTTTTTTTATTTTGTAGTTACAACTATAATATATGTGACAACAGTTGTTTTTAATTTATAGTACTGTAAATTAAAAAGCTTGCAATATAGGCTTTTACATTTCGTCTATTTTTATACATCAGCGATGAATTTACAAAAGCAACAAACTAATATTGAAATAACGCAAACAAACTATGATAGATTTTTCCAAAATATATTTTTTATACATTACAAGAGAAAACATATTCTCGAAAAAAAATTTTAAGATTGTTAAAGCAAATATAAATATTGTTATATAACATTAATTTCATAATGTTGTAATTTTTTTCATTTATAATGACAGGAACAAAAAATAATAATAATAAAACAAGTTAAAAAAATTCAGTAACTGATTTTATTAATTCAGTTTTTGCCTATCAGTGTTTTTGAGTATATTTATTGAAAATACATCCTTTTGATAGTGGTTCTGTAAAATGTACAGGAATCCCTTGATTAGTGCGGGTTTGAATAATGAGGTTTTGATTAGTGCGCAAAAGAAATTTGAGATTATCCCTTAATATATGCGATGACAAATTTGGTTAGAGCGCTTTAAAAAGTCGATTTTTTTTTTGCAAGCCCTCTGAAGCGTTGGCAACTGAATCTCGGGGATTGTAGTCTACATGATTAGACCATTGCAATAAATTTATTTATTTATTTTAATTCTGTTAATATTATGATTTTCGTCATCTAATTGTTATATTTAAAATTTGTTCGTAATGTTATTTATTAATAAATTTAACGTGAATGGCAACTGACTAATAATAGACATTATAATATTATATAGCCTGCCTTCCCTTCAGTTCCTCTCCAGTACTCGATGTCTACGGACGTGCATTTATGCAATTTCGTAAAAAATAATTTCGTGAAAAATTTATTTTTCACGAAATTTATTAATTTATATTCATTGAGGAATATAATGATTTATTTTTCATGAAAAATAAATTTTAATTCTTACTATAAATTTTAAAATTTTTAAATCATTATATTCCTCAATGATTTAAAATACGTGTAATGCAATATACATACGTTTTGAGAGAGAAAAATAAATAAATGTTTATAATTTTGATATTTTCCAGGATTCATTATAATTATTCCCATTGGACTTTTTTAGTTTGATTAGTGCGGTTTTGATATCTGCGGTGTATTGCGAGATAGTTTAATTAATGCAGTTTTGATATATGCGGTGTATTGCGAGGATTTATTAACCATTTTGATTAGCGCGGTTTTGATATATGCTGTGTATTGCGAGGATTTATTTGTGCGGTTTTTGATGTATATGTGGTTTGTATATATGTTGCCAGGATTTATTAACCGCACTAATCAAGGGATTCCTGTATTATTTGAATGGTGTATTATTTCCTTCAACTATTTAGTATTAGTAGGATAATGATGGTTATGAATTATAAATAAAATAGATTAATTTGTATAATTTTTTTTAAAAATTTTATATACAATATTTATAATCAAATAAATTTTTATATGCCAAACAATCATAAATTATATATCAGTAAAAAAGCAACAAAAAGATTGTTGCCGTTTATTATCGATACATTCGTTCTTAGAAGCGGAACTAGTCTTGTTAATGATCCAAAATTTGATCAGATAACCTAATACAGTGCAATTATTTCATAATATTCCAATAATTTTTCTTTTGAAAAATACGCACAAATTTTAATTATATAATAAACTTATTGATTAACTTAGAATATTTATTTTAAAAAATAATTATCATTTAATTATTTTAGAAGTATGACAGACATTAAATTAATTAAAGGAAAATTAATTATATTATAGCTGATAGCCAGAAAAGTTTGCAAACATTTACGAATAAAAATATCGGATTTATAAAGTTTGGTGAGACATATTTGTTGAAAATTTAATAATTTTTTGAAGAATAAATAAATCTTAACAAATTAATTCATTTATTTAAAATCTTTTAAAGATAATTTAAAAAATATATGTGATAGATATAATAAATTAGTTAAGATCGATAAATCGATCACTCGACTATTTCCATTAACTGATTTTTATACATCTCTTTATTGAAATATATACCCATTATTAGAGCCCTCTGGGGAACACTCGTATTGATGATAGAAATTCTATCATATCAAGCAGAATGTTTGTTTGTCAAAACGAAATATTATGCAAATATTATCCAATTTAAGTGATATTCGTGCATATTTTTGGGATCCGCTAGAGAATCGTGTGTGCTAAAAATAATCAAAATTGATTCACTGATTATGCGTAATAACGAATCAATATATACTATTGTATAATATTTTGCTTTGATGAGAGTAGTTTTCTACCATCAAAGAAGTTTTAAGTATACATGACATTTATAAAGTTTGTAAATTTATGTTATGGTGAATTCTGAAATCATTTCATTCAGACTGAATAATATTTATCCAATATAGTGCATGAAAATAAAGAAAACATGCATTGAACTGATAATATTGAATTGATTCTCAATAAATTTGATCCTCTTATGTTGCATATGTGAGTTACCCAAATCAGATAATAAATAAGCGCGTTATCGCAATATAGTCGGACAAATCGAATTCATTTACCATTTTATTCCAATTAGGAATGGAAAGGATCAAAAATGCTTCATTTTGAATTAAAATTTAAATAACTTTTGAAGCGCTAGATTTACATGCCATCATATCAGAATCTCCATTGTATCTCGAATAAAGTTTGAGTAAATATTTGATTCAACTTCATCAAATGGCAATAGATTTATTAATTTTTGTTAATTAAAATTGTTTATATTTCTTATTTTGGATTGATCGGCTAAATTTCTTATACTTCCTTGAAAACGGATGAATAGATGATCATTTTTTAACGACGTTTTAATGGAAGAATTGAATTCGAACGAGATAATTAGTAACATTGTAATCTGTATCAATGTAATTTTAAGAAATTATTTGTATTTTTCAATCGATCTAAAATACGATAGGGATTTCCGGAAATAATTACATGAAAAATAATCCATTATTTTTGGCGATTTTTAAAACATTAAAAGAGAAAGTAATTAAATTTACTAAATAATCTAACTACTACTGTAATTTTAATTGTTAAATAAAAAAATAGATTAATATATTTTGTTAATGAGGGAAATAAATCTATTTTATTCCTAATTAATGTTAGACTTAATTTTCTTAAGCTCATTTCTCTTTTTAATTCAATTTATTAGTTAAACTAAATCTATTAACAAATGAAAATATTATCAGATTTCGAAAGACTTAAGCCTGGAACATACCGAAACTTTTCTGCGCAGAATAGCAGAATGCAGAAAAGTTTCATTCTGCTTTGGTTCTGTTTTCTGCAAAATATAGCGGATAAGACACACAAATGAATGCAGTTAAGAAGAGTGCATTCCGCCGCCATTTTACATCCTCTGTCGATCGATAATCACGGATAACTTTGTGAAAAGTAAACCATGATACGATATTTCTTTTCTAATTTTTAAATTACAAAATTAGAATAAGAAAGGTAGTATTATGGTTTACTTTTCACAAAGTTAACCGTGATTATCGATCGACAGAGGATGTAAAATGGCGGCGGAATGCACTGCAGTTAAGAAACGAAAAGCGACACCTTGTGTTTTTTTTTTTTATATTTAGTAAACTGATAATTTATAAATATTTTCTAAAAATAATTTCAAATATTTTGTAATACGAAATATTTTCATTTTAAAAGGAAATCATTATTTATATTATATTTCCATTACATTCTATTATAATTTTTATGAATATAATATAATTTCTCTGCGTCTGGCAAATGTGATCGAAGTTATTTTCAGAATGATCTATATTTATTATCTGTTATGCCGATGGATTTCCATAAAGACTGCTTTAAAACTATATCCTTGTAATTTTTGTTCTTTTTGTCATAAAGAAAGGACTATTTTCTTATGTTTTTGATAAACATCTAAGTATTTACAGCAGATAATCGTCGCTTACTTTCGGCCACGTTTTAAACGTATATGAAGTCATATAAAAACAATGCTACGATTGGTTGTAGCTAGACAGAAACCTCGAGCAGAATAAAAAACTTGAGCTGTGCTAATGTCGATTTTCTGCCCTGTTTCTGCTTCGATACGCATAAATTGGTTGTAGCTAGGCAGAAACCTCGAGCAGAATAAAAAACTTGTGCTGTGCTAATGTCAATTTTCTGCCCTATTTCTGCTTCGATACGCATAAATTTCTTTCTGCTTTTTGCCGCTTTTTCTGCAATTCTGCGCAGAAAAGTCTCGGTATGTTCCAGGCTTTATACTAGTTTTCACTAGACATCGAGTTTTAATTAGAGAAATTTTAGTGAAAACCAGAAGTTTCTAACAAATGTAGTGAATTCAGTATTGACTACTTAATACTAGTATTCAAGAACGGGCTTTGTTCCAACTAGCTTCAACTAGGTAAATCGGGGTTTAACTAATTTCGAGTTTTGACGGTAACATATATAATGCAAATATAATTGTATTTTCATATTAAATTCATTGAAAATTATCTAAATATTTCACTAAAAGAATTTGGAACGTTAGTTTGAAATGAATCTTGTTTTTATTTAATAGGTAATTAGATGTCGCTAGTATAATTTCATTCTGGCATAATTTGTGATCATGACAAACAGGCATAACAGAAGGCTTATAATCCAAGGCACAGTTGTGTTTTGTATATTGGTTGCTTTATATTTGTGTTTTTATCGAGACGAAGACTATTTCAATTATATAAAATCACAGGGTTTCAATAAAAAACACGAAATTCTTCCCGATAAATATAAAGACAAAGTTCTTCCATTCCATCAAATATATGAATCTAGACAAGTCAGTTTTCGCCAATACAAGAAAGTGCCAATAAATTACAGTTCATCTAATAAAATGATTCTGTTATGGACTCCGTGGAACGGTGTCAAAAAAACTATTAACTATTATTCTCTGCAAAATAATCAATTTTCCTTTACTAAATACGGTTGTCCTAATACGAAATGCGAAGTAACTTCATCGAGAAGAAGAATAAAAGAAGCGAATGCCATCTTTTTTCATCTTCTGGACATAGATCTTAATGATTTGCCTAAGTACCGACATCCAAACCAACGGTGGATCGCTTACAACTTGGAAGCACCTTGGTTGATCAAAGAGAATCTAACTGCCATGGAAGGACTCTTCAACTGGACCATGAATTATAGAAGCGACTCAGATATCATAGTCAAGTATGGATTCATCGACAAAACGGACGAACAACATGAATGGAACTTTGATTTATCCAAAAAGAAACCTGTAGTTTGGTTTTCTAGCGATTGTAACACCGACGGGCGCCGTGAAGATTATGTTAGAGAACTCTCTCGCTATATACAAGTCGACGTATACGGAAATTGCGGAGACAAAAAATGCTTTCCTTCTCAATCCCAGTATTGTTACGAAAAGATACTTAATAAGTACGTGTTTTACTTGTCTTTCGAGAATTCTATATGTAAAGATTACGTCACAGAAAAGTTTTTTAACGTTTTCAACTATCCGACTATTCCAGTCGTGTTTGGAGGAGCGGATTATTTTAAACTTGCACCACGCGACTCTTTTATTGATGCCAAGAATTATCCTAATCCACGGGATTTAGCTGAATATATGAAGACGATTTTAAACAATTCCTATGCTTTGAATAAATATCTGGATAAGAAAAAGTTATATAAGTCGTATTTATATCCTTGGACTTGTTATCTCTGTGATAAGTTACACCAACCCATTTCACCGATGATTCGTCGTGATTTTAGGAAATGGTGGATAAATGATGCTCATTGTCAACGTTGGATATCGGGTAAAGGATTCGTACGGGTCTAATTTATTAACATTGTTACGCATTTACAGTATTTACTATAGAAGCTTGTTTTAATGTTGTTTTGAAATGTCTGTTGTAAATAATAATAATGTTTCCGTAAAATAAATTTATGAATTAATATACGATGATACTATACTCATACTTATCAAGCCTCATAATTTAGAACAAGTATTTCTCAAAATGTTGTACGCGATTCTCCACCAGGGGGACTGCAAATCATTTACAAAAAATTAAAATAAGTTTTTAATATAAATTCTCCGCCAGGGGGCCCGCAAATTAGTTATTATTATTTAAATAAAATTAATAGGATAAATTCCAAATTAAACTATATTTTTCTATTATTTCATTAAAAACAAAAATTTATAAAATTATATAATTTATATATATGCATTTTGTGTTAGTTCACATTAAACAATAATAATAAAGAAATATTCGAATTTTCAACAATCAGACATCTATAAATATAAAATTAAAAACATTTAATACAAAATTATTTAAAAAAAAACTTTCATATAATGCACAAAAATAATAAAATTCCATTGAAAATTAATTTAAAATTGTAGCTGTAAAGATCATGAAAATCAATATTATTTTGTTTGATCAGAAGTGAATTAAGCTTCACAAACTGTCTAATAAATTCATACTTTTTCGGATATTTGACTTTTTATATGGCAACGAATCAGCGTATAAAGAAATGAAATATATATAAGAATTTGTAGTAAGAACATTATATTGTATTTTTTTTTTATGCTATTTTGTTACTAAAGTTTTTCCTCGCAATTATTTTTTCATAAAAATTCCATGATATTATTCGTTTATCTCGTTTATTCTAAAATTGGCATTAATCCCATTTTCCTGACCTTACCAAGGAGTATTGTCGGCTCGTGAGAGTTATGGGATTAATGGTTGCGACACTACATTGGGGCCTAAACTCAAACATAATTGAATCTATTTATGAGGGACAATTCTGCGCAAAAAAGTCTCGGTGTGTTCCAAGCTTTATACAGATATTAAAAAAAAGGAAATGATGTTGCAGAAAAAGAAACACAAAGACTCTTATTCTTGCGATAAACTCCATAATTTATATTATTGTATTAATAATTCATATAAAATTTTCGTTATGAGATATTCTACATATATATAAATGTCTGGAAATCTACCTGTTATTTATAAAATATTTATTGCTCAATTATATCATTATCCGACTTAAAATATTGATATCTTAACCAATAAATATTCCAGTAAGTATATTTCCAATGATAAAATTATGGAAGGAAAATTATTTATTTAAATAATTTCTAAGCGTAGTGTAAAGCTCGTTAGTTAATGATTGAAAGCATATTATATTATAAATAAACAATGTTAAAATATAAAACAAATTTTAGAGCCGAAAGAGTGTTTTATTTCATATAATTCGTTATCGTATTATGAGTAATAAGTATTTCCAAATATTAAAAAAATTAATAAAATAATTTGTTGACATTAAACTGGTGATAAAATTAATTAATTGCAAATAAATAATTTTTTTTATCATTTCTTTGATAATTTGAATAAAATTTCATCCACGGTTACAATATTTCACTCCAGTTTCATCGCATTGACACAAAATCCAATCTTCTTTCAGACATTTTTAATATTGTTCCTAACATGCACACTGATTACATTTTTATTATCAGGATGTAAAAAAAAAGTGATAGCAGCTTTTGCTTCTCTTAATCTTTTCTACGTTTTGGCTTTATTTTTCATCAGTTTTCTTTCCTCGGAAATATCTGTTATTGATTATTAACGAGATTATGGACTGTCATTTCAATTTCGAAGGATCACAGGTTTGGCAATTTATGCTGAAGTTTCAATCTTTGGCAGTATAATATCGATGATCGAAAGATAATCCAAGCTCGGGAAATTTAAGTAATTCATTAATACATTTAAAAGAACAGATTATTTTGATTACTATTATGTATTATTTATGTAATCATATAAGGTTAACTTCGGAATTTTAAAGTGTTGTGATACATTCGGACCGAATTGCAGCATTTACTGTTTCCTGCAGTATGTTATCTCTTTATCTGAGATTCTTCTACATGGACTATTGTTTATAATTCGGTAGCAAATATATGTTAAAAGATATTTCATAAATAAGAAAATATAGAGGAGCAATAGGAGATATAATAAAGCAATAATAACATCCAAATATTTTTCCGAATAATAAAACTTGAAACTGATTATTATAACGGAAAAATCGCATTAATTTAATAATTTATTATAACTTGAAGTACGGAAAGACTGGGTAATAACAAATTCATATTTATTAATCATATTCTAGAAATTACTGCATAGTATATATAAAATATAGTATCTTATAGTTGAAAATGTTGTGAATCGAAATCTACTATCAGTTTGAATGAATAATACTTCATAAAACTAATAAAAGTCATGCTATTGATTTGTTTCCATATTAAGTAGCAAAGATAAAAGAGTCAATATTGTCACAGAACATTTTCAATCATAGAAACATCTGAACAACAAAAGTTATTGCCAATAGGCTAGTTTTGTACTTATAGTCAATACAAGCTTGGATCTATATATATTAAAATTTGTAACTTGGACTGCACATCTATTAACCCTTGCTTCTTCTGTTAGTCGCCGAAATTGATGTTGGGATTCTACAAATTATATTTTGAAAATTCTTGAAAACTAATAGAATTCCCCAATACGATTCAAATATCAATGAATTGTAATACTGTACAATAAACTTTTTTATCCGGCATATATAGAATTGCGTTGTGCTGTTAGATCGATAGAAGACATAGAACAAGCAATTTTAGCTTAAAATTGCTTACTCCATGTTGCATTATAAAATTAAAATAAACAAATAAACATTTAATCTTATATATATATCAGAGATAAAAAAAAACTATAACTAGGTATCATTCATCATAAGACTAATATCGGAATGAAGAGTATGAAGAGATCTCAGAAGCAATAATATTTTAGGTATTTTGCGAACTTTACTTTGTATTATTATTTCAATTGTCAGATTATTTATTAATTTCTCTAGACTATGATGCACAATGTAGAAAATGGCTGAGATATGTCAATAATAATAGTAATTTTGATGTGAGTAGACATATGCTTTCAAAGCAAATTGCTTTTAGAGAGAGTAACGAGAGTTTATTGTAAAACGCTATGAATAAGTGAAATGACATAATATACATTAAACAACTTTTACTAATACAGTATTAAAAGAAATATTTGGATGCATTTTAGTCGTTATTCAATCGTATCGATATAAGCCAAAAACTCATATTTGTGGCTTGAATTAGAAATATGGAGAGAGAGGTTGCAAATTTTGATTAAAACATTGCTGATATCATACATAGTCTGAATAATTAATATATTTTCCCGATTATAGTATATTTCATCTCCTTATGATAACTTAAAATGTTTGATTGGTTAAGATCAACGATATAGAATAATATATAGATCTTTCAATTCTGTTTCTGTTATCTTCAAGATATTATATGATGATAAATATTTTCAATTTTTCTTCCATTAAAATAAATCACTGCAGACATCGTTTTATAGGAAATCGAATTCACCAGCAGGAGAAAACATAAGTGAAATTCTCATTCAGATAAATTTCTCCATTAATGTAATCGATTCAATTGATAAATTGACAGGAAAGTGGTCAATTTTATTAAATTCCTGGAAATACGAGTAGTTAATAATAGAATCGTCTTAACTAATGTCATGATTGATCTGATCTTCTATGCAGTAACGCAATATACAATTTTGTCAATAGAAACTTTTTCTTTGAAAACTCTTCTCAAGATTTTTGTTATAGAAACATATCTTTATATCTCACATTTTACATTTCATTCGTAATAGAGATTGCTAAGCAGCAAGGTTCCTGCTTAAGCTGCTGATGAAGTCAGTCAGAAGATAAAGAATTGGAATCGATGGCACGATTAATACTTATAAAATTGGAAGAATGATATTCGCGATTTTCGGGTCTTTAACCTTTAAATCTCCTCTAGAAGTTTCAGATGGCAGCATGTTTAGAAATTCTTTGCTTCTTAAATCTAGATATCCTTTATCATTCTGAGTTAGTTAAACGATGTCTCCTAGATGAAGAATGGGAATCAATGGTTCAATTAATTCTTAAAAAATTGGAAGAATGAAATCCTGGATTTTCGGGTCTTTAACCTTTAAACCCGAAATGATAGCATGGTTATAATCTCTTTGTTTCTTAAAAGTCAAGGCATCTCTTATTATTCTGAGCAATTAGTTAAACGATGTCTCGGAGCCAAAAATTATTGTTCCTAAGAAATTTGCATTTTAAGACCCGGCTCTGTATTGCGATTTTTACATTGCATTTATACGTCGATGAACTATTATACAATTCATATAATTGCAAACATTCTACTTTTATCTGATAATTTTTTATTGTTAATGTAATTCTGACACTATTATATTTAATTAAATAGCATTAAAAGATTTAAAACAAATTTTCTCTCATTATCAGATGGTTTGCATTCTAAATTAACAGGATATGTATTAAATTGGAATTATGATAATTCAGAAGGTTTGCATTCCAAAATTAATAATATTTTAACTATTTTAGTTAGTTACAATATTTGATAAATGTTCTAATCCATTAAAATAGCTGAAGTATTATTAAATTTTTAGAATTTTTTAATGTTTTCTTATTATATAATGAATTATAATACCAAATACAGGTTAATATGTTAATTTTTTACGTAATAATAGATTTATTGTTACATCATGGAAAACATATATGTCTGTAGATGTCTCCTATTGGTCGAGACGTTTGTCTTTTACGTAATAATAGATTTATTGTTACGTCAGCTTGTCAAACGTGTATGCTTATAAGTCTACATTCTCCTATTGATTGGACATTTAATTTTGGCGTAATAGTAGATTTTATTATTATGTCAGCTTGGCAAACGTCGATAACTTTCTACTAACATTAACCACGTGTTAAATACTGCTTATTTATGTTACAGGATGAAACAATAGCAAAGTCTCTGGCGTTATTTGATACTTCTTTGTGAAGAAAACGTCTTTTTTGATATTCAGACGATCCGTGATTCCATCAATCAAACTATTACCACCTAGTTATAGCGTAAAGAGAGACTGACGAAGAGAAGGAACACGAAGAGAAGTCATACTGTGTATATGTTGTAATATATAAATATGTTTACTACATAAAATATAGCGCTATATATTATATTACATTCTGGAATTTTAGGAGCAGAAAAAAAGAAGAAAGATGGTTAGAAAAAATTTTCAGAAAATTTAAAAAAATAAATGAAAAAAAAAATATTCTATTTTATAAGAACGTTCGTAGAAGTTATGATATTTGTACTTACATATCAAGTAATGCCAGTTTGCATTGCTTAGATGATGAATCATGTTTAAATCGATGATAAAATGATTAATAAACAATAAAGTGATTTATCACATTATCGCATTTTCAGAATTTTCTTTGAAACTCTTTCGTTAGCAAGCAGTTTAGAGAAGAGTACATATATTTTTATTAGCTTTCGAACATTTAACTATAGAGATGATTGCCTGGTTTATAAAATTCCACGATGGAACAACAACAACAAAAATGTATTGTCACGACCCTTGTGGGGGTCTAAAAACGTCCAGTATAAATATATAAATATATATTAATATATAAAGGTCGTGTGAACCTGTAATATCATGATTTTATAGCAATAAAATAATTTCTTTAGACGACTGTATGATATTTTATATATAATTTTTTTTATTAAATAAATAAATTCGTTCAGTGTTGTATAAAAAACAATAATTCATTTTTTTTGTGTTGAAGCATTAATTTTAGATATAATATATATAAAGATACATAAGATTAATGTATACGTACGTCAGAATGATTTAAATCGTTTCGCCAATTTTTTGATAATTTAAATCTGTCACTAAGAACTTTTCATTCGTTATTTATGATTTTAAATTTCGGTCGTCAGACTATGAATGCGTATCTATAAATAGAAAGAAGTACGGCCAGACAACATTGATTACTTTGCTGTAGGTCAAGGGAACAACGACCCTGTCCCAAATAAAAACAATAAAAAAGGAATCAATGAATTAAAAACAATAAAAAATTGTTATTTTTTTATTAGAAAACTCCTTTAAGAATTCCGACACGCGTAAATAATTCTGCATCTTATTAAAATGCTAGAATTTAATTATACGGTTTTGCATAATTGTTTAGAATGTTGCAATAATTTTAGAACAGAAATATTTTGTGTTGAATTCCTATTTATTTAATTTGTTCTCTCGGAAGTGTTGACTTGTTTGATAATTCTGAATTAATACGAGAGATCACTCGAAATTCCTCAACTGGATTAAATTTATTCATCTTTTAATAAGCTCTGGTATCAGATTATTATTATTATTATTTTTTATTTGTAGTTCATTTGAAACTGGAGACAGACTACCGAATATTATTAAGGCAGGATAGAATTGCTTGTAATTGCTGCAACCAAGAGCGAAAGAAAACAAGGTAGAGCAATAAACTCGATTCTACTCTCCAATTAAACTTCTCCAGTTAACCTGTGTTTCTATATTTATAATTGGCATTTAATTTCACTTAACAGTATTAACTCTCTCGATTTTCCTAGTTTGGTTTAATGTAGTCTAACGAATATTGCGTTATTAATATTATATATAACGTCGTATAGAAATTTATTCTGATGATCTTGGTTTGTTGAACAGTTCTCCCACTCGTTTTAACAAATATGGAATATTAATGCCGATGATTAAAAGTTTAGTAAGGATTTTAATTCTGCCGTTTACCTTTGACCTTTACTTCAACTGTCAACGTGTCAGCCACACACACACACACATACACACACTCACACACTACTCCCAGTGGAAATGCTTTTGCTAAGCTTAAGGCTGACTTTCTGATCTTTATTCGTAAAATGATGGGCAGGTGTAGCTGCTGTTGATATTCTAAGATAAGAGGTTTAACCCGTCGACTATTGTGTCATCATTTCAGAATAAATGATGTTTATGCTCTTTCCTGTTTTTTTTTTTTTATTTTTTATTTCGTCGTATCTCCGCATTAATGGACGAAGAGAAAAGTGCGATATGCATATAAATCTTGTAAAAAATAGCAATTTAATATAGCACTTAGCCAATTTTTTAACAGTCGATAGCTTGCTATAATCTCATACTTTCATTCTATAAAAATAAAAAAATAACTAGATTTTTGTCATGAATATAATCGACCTTCGAACCTTTCCAAATCATTTTTTTTTTTACATTTTCGAACATACAATTACATCTATTCGGAGAAAGAAAATATGTTTTAGTCGAAGATTAATCTTAAAAATTCAGTTTCAATTTTTCAGATCAGATCGCACTGATTTTTTCCCATCTTTCACCAAAGATTCTATTTTTAGAATCATTCCTGCAGCTGGAAGATAACGTTGTATATCAAAATGGAGAATCACCAGAAGCCTACCAGACATTTAAGAATTAATGGAATAAACATATATTCACAATAAATATCTCAAATGTTGTTACACACTTGATTTAATTGCTGAATATTTTATTAAACTGACTTCAATAATCGCGAATGTGGCGATTGTGCGATTTATTATCGGAATTTATTTAAATTTGTAAATTAAGATTTGTAAATTTTTTTCGAAACTTTTAATAGGAAACGCATTTTCAAATTATCACAAATAAAAATAATAATTATTATAATTCTCTGAGCATCGATTAAATTTTTAATCGAAATATCGAGCGACGTTACGAGAAAATCGCAGAATTGCTTGACGTATGTTGCAAAAAAAAACAACATCGTCTATAGGATAACACGGATAACACGGATGATTATAATATGAAAATTATAATTTAATAATTATAATAGCATTAAATTATGTAAAACTCATCAAAATATTTATATATTTTAACAGCAGAAAACATAACAGTATAAAGAACGATATAAGAAGCACTGTTGTTGCAATTATACCGTAGTTTAATAAATATACGCTGATGCAATATAAGTAACAGGATAAAAAGCATTAATGCTGTTTATTTTCTTGCTATATTTTAGTAAATATTCATCGAAAGAACAATTTTAAGCAACGACACAAACAGCAGTAATCTGCTCACGTTTACCGGTATTACAAAAGAAAGAAATTTATATTTAGGAACTCTATCAGATAAAAAAAAACAAAAACAGTTTTAGTAAAAACTTCTGCATTTTTTTATTATTATTTTTTTGAAGTATGAAGAAAGGACGTGATTCTCATTTTCTTCTGTTACATAGCAACAAATACATCATTCTGTATTAACTCATACACTGTTATTATCATATAAATAACAAGAAATGCATTCTCTGACTGATATGTATTGCTATATCTCCTCCTATCCGGGCTGTACTTTTACCATTTGATATTCGTCTGAAGATAACAGCATCTTGTTTCGTTTCTTAAAAGTGCAACCGTGCAAAAGAAGATTGGGAAAAAGTAAAATGTCTTCTGAAAACTTTAACGTCAGCAAAACAAAATTTTTGTTTTTTCTAAAATAAAAAAGTTATATTTAAGAATATTTATTTATTTTATTTTTAAAAATAAAAATTATTCATTATTTTAACTTTAAACATGATTTTATTATCGTGATTTCTGCAGAAAAAGATGCGGAAAACGATCGATGATGCTGTTGATAAAACTCGATCGTATGGAAAGGCGTCATTAAAACAACGGAGTAAATAGAGAATTGTTGTACTTAAAATCGATAAACTTTATAAAACTCGCGTGAAAAAAGAGTACTCCATCAATCACGTATTTCTAAGGGTGTAACGCTTTTAACGTTTATTCTGACAGTAATTTTAGTGGGCAATACATAAAGTTGAAGAAAGTCGTATAGTTAGATACGCATCGCTTGCACCCAATTAATGTCTCACTATTCATGATTGCTGATATAAACTATTCGATATTTAGGATAACCGATTATCAATAATAAAAAAAAAATATCAAATCCTCTTCTTCTTAAGTGTAACAACCAAAAAATATCTTATCGTACGGTAGTCATTAACGAGAAGCGGTTATAACAATTTAAATAGCTTTATAAAAATTAAAATTACATTAATTTTATAATTGCAGTATATAATTACACTTTAAATTCATTAATAAGATACATTAACGTAATTTATACATGGAACAGAAAAAAAATTAAGCGGGCGTTGTCCTCAAAAAGCACAAGAAAAATTTCCTATGTGAAGCATATCACCACACCCATTCATCTATATCTATGAATCTATATCATGTGTCAAGATAACTTTAAAAAAATTATATACATATGTATGTTAACATAATATTAAGCATTAATTTTTTAAATTGTTGACGTTCTATCTTTTAGAATAAATGCTTAAAAAGCGTTTAAGACAGCTTTATTGTTTTTACAGCATCTCGAAAAGTAATTAAAGTTAGAAACAACAGTTAAATGTCTTCAAAATTCGTGTAGAAACTTTAATAAAACTGTCTTTCTTTCTGGAATCTCAATAGGGATGTTGAAAACATTCCGGAAGAAAGTTCTAAATTGAATTTCAGTAAAGAAAGAGGTTAAGCGGATTACCTAGAAAAGTAATAATACAAACTGATTTTTATGATTTCTATGAGGAAATGGAGCTAGTTAATCTATTGTCCGATAAGATAATTATAATTTACAACAGATTTATTCTTAAACTTAAAATTTAAATTACAATTAAAGTTACAGGTCTTGTATAAAAAAAAAATTACAGAGGGTAACATTGATTTATCTACTGACAATAAGAAGTAAGCCAATCATCTATATGGTTTTCGAGTTATCTGAGAAGAAGTATTCTTATATAGTGTTTTCTCTCAGATGCTTTTCCGATATTACATATTGTTTCCGGAAGGAGAAAAAATTGTTTTAAAATTATATATTAAAAAAAAGTAATGCTTCTATATGCAGAAAATTCTCTAAAGTCACTTTATATAATCTTAGATTTTTCGTGTTGTCTAAACATTTCAAAGTGAAGATAAATCAACAAATTTATTATTAATCTTTGCATATTTTACATATGTAGCCATTTAATTAAGTTTAGGAGAATTAATCCGATTTGAGGCATCGAATTTGAATTAATTAAACCTTTACTTCCAGTTTAATCTCCACTCGGATTTTAAACTTGATATTCTGCAAAATTACTGTTTAAATTTGTTTGAATTAACAATCACTTTATTAAGACGATTACATAGGAAGAATAACCGTAAATAAGAAAATTTATACTAGATTATTTAATATTGAAATTGCTTTAATGAACTGTAAATTCTGAAAGACAATTCCGCAACATCTATTGACAATTTGCACATGTCAATATTTCGCGTCTTATAGTAACATTATTTAACATTTATTAATGTAAAATTACACAAAATTGTTAATTATTATGTCTGTAGAGGATATATGATTGTTACACAAGAGCAAAAAAAAACATATATCAAAGAGAGAACTTTATTTTTTGCAGCTAAAATTTATATTGAAATCTCAGAATCGATTTCCGATACAGTTATAAATTCTATATTTCTCTTTTTTATAAAGTTGAGAAGTTAAAATAAATTACACGACAACTGTTTACCGAAAAAGTTCAGTAAAAATTTCTAAAAATTCTATAAATTTCGGTTTAAGTGATGAAAATAATAAGCGCTGTTAGATCTGCAAATAGGCTATAACTCTGTTCACGTTTAATCAAAGGTAAATTAAGTTATCAAAACATAAATAATTCATTCAAGATTTTAACGTTACATACGATGGTTTTACTGGGTCTTAATTGTTTATCACTTCCAATTAAATTGCATTAAAATATAATTAATTAATCAATAGCACAGAGAATTATGTTATTATCTACATGCATATCAAATGAAGCAGATGACACATATGTATAAATGATGAATTGTTATAATGTGAACTATCATAAACAGTTTTATTTCTTGAAAATTATGTTTAAACACACCATCAAATCAGAATTTAATAAGTATGAATAATAAATATTAAATTTTGATGGAAAAATCCTCCATATATTACGAACTGTAACAAGTGTTGACATATTATGTAAGTAAAAGTAAACATTGAAAAGTTATAACTTTACTAGGAAGACAATGTTGTAACCTTAATGTCACCTGTGAAAGAAAGTAGAAGCTCGCCATTCGTTTTGATATCCCCAAGGAAGACATTCTTCTTCTCTTTTTCCCCGAGGATCTTTATTATTGCTATAAGCCATCAAGAAAATAATAAAAAAAATATATATATTTATACCTCTTAAATAAATTGTTTTCTAAATATCAAAATACCATTATATTTATACCTAATATTTAAGTAAATATCCACACAACAATATTCTTTCCTTTTACATAAAACGAAAATATTAAAAAAAAGGAAAAAAAGAAACTTTTTTATACTTATCTCTTAAAAGCATGGAAAACATACAGATTTTATATTTTTATATATTCCAGAATTTATTTTATATTTATTCTGAACTGTATTTATGCCTTGTTTATGCTTTATATCAAATATAATAATGCGATTATTTTTTAAAAAATCGTAACACATTATAACCATAATATATATATATATATTTTATTTTATATATCAATCCAAGAATAAAAATAAATATGAAATTTTTTAAAATACTTTCCAAAAATAAACAGAATTTTATTGAAAACTTTCATTTTCAAATGATTTTTTTTTTGTTTTTTAATTTTCTGATTTTTCTCAGTCAGAATATTTTTTATTGTGATATATACTTCGATATTTATTAATCAAGAGACATGACAGTGACTATAAGCCAAATGCAGTAGTCGATGGTTGTTTCTTATTGCGACTGAAATTCAACTCTCTGTAATATTTCTAGGCTAAATATTAATTTGACATTTATATTCCAGAGAAGTATTCAATAGGACATAGAATACCAAATTTCAAGCTTCAAATCCAATTAATAAAAGAAATAGCGGAATTTGAAAATAACAGATCGTCAAAAAGATGTTTTTCTTCTGCTTCAGGAGATTCTTCCTCAGATACATCTACAGTTTCTTATTGTCCAATCGATTTCGACCAAATTTGGATTTCCAGTAGGTGATTCTTAGATTACTTGAAATGCATTGAAAATTTCAGCACAAATAGGTTAAATAAAGGTTATATGGAGTCCTAGATACTCTACAGTTTGCATCTTCAACCGCTTCCAACCAGTTTGGAATATATGTGCTTCTTAAATTGCTTAAAGTATCCTGAAAATTTTGGTTCAATCGGGCAAAAATAAAGAGATAGAAGAAAGAAATTTCATTCTTTATAAATAATTTTAAGATCGCTTCGTTCAGTTTCTTTCAAACAAATTCGGAATAAAAATTTTCTTATTTTACCTTAGTAACTTAAAAATTTCCATATAATGAGACTAAAAATAAGAGCATTTTCTCTGAAAAGGACTTTCTCAAAGAGAAATTTTTTATTTATAATATACATATATATAGTAATATTTACTGAAAAATATGTAATATATAAAAAATAAGCCAAGTATAGTGCAATACTTAGAAATTTGAATATTTTCTATAATTTAAAAGCTACTATTTGATTACTCTTATTATAATATTTTGTTAAATTCTCAACTAAATGCACTAATCTGTAGCAAAAATCTTAATTTCTTAATATGTACTTTGCTCATTTATACCTATTAGATGCTTTCTTGTATTAGATATATTATCAAAAGTAAATTTTTTTGATAATAATTTTTCAAATTTTTAATGGAAAATAATCAAAGGAATATTCCGCACTTCAATAGAATATCCAAAACGATTTTGACGAAATTTGAAATATGTTCAAGATAATGAGAGGAGTATAGCATAGTTGTTGATTGCGGTTTTTCGAAAAATCAATGTGTGCCACGCTATAATTAAAAATTGCAAAAAACCCTTTAAAATATTAACACGATAATGGATGTATATTTTATGACGAAACCTGATACAATAATAGTAAATATGATAGTATATATATTTATATTGGTAAGTATCCATTCATATTTTTTTAAATAGTAATTCGAGACTTTTAAATTTTTTAAACATTATTTGTTTAATATTTCGAAATATTATCTTTAGAGTTTCCACCTAAACATTATTGTATAATAGCATCATCTTGAAAACACCGAAGAGATTGGTTAGATATCCCGAGATCAACATTATGAAAAACAGCAATAACTGTTTATTTCCAAATATATCCTTTATTTTGAAATGATAAACATGTAGGATTAAAATCTACATCATTATAATCACCTTCAATGGCGTAATCTATATATTGAAAATCATAAAAGCTATTAAATGCTCCATAGTTGTTATAAAAAAATTATGTTAAAATGATTTGAATTTTAACACATAATATGCCGAGTTTAATTATATTTCATTAGTTTTGTTCTAACCTTTTCTAGAGTTTTTTAATATTTTCAATTATAGCACGGACCGCGTAAATTTTATGAGAAAATGACAACGGGAAAATTATACTCTACTCGTTATCCTCAACGTTTTTATAAAGTTTCAAGATCTGACAAGGGACAAACAATTTCTCTACGGAAATGCTGAATATTCCTCTATTTATTGGAATAATGTTTTCTGTAGAATGAAAAGTAGCAACATCAGAAACATAAAGAAAAAATTAATTTAAGATTCTACATACAGTATTTACTTTATAAATTTTTCTACTACTACAAATGATTAAATCAATTAATCGCAAATATAAAAAAAATGTAAATGATAAAATCCATTTGCTGTAAATGTATTGAATAAGAACATAAAAATTAATATATGAATCTAGTTTTTTGGTTGTATCTAGGAGCACTTAAGTGTAAAATAATACTTAATTATTAACGAAAAAGATGAAACTTTAAATAAAATTAAAACTGAACTGAAAAATGTGAAAAAAAAAAAAAAAATTATATTTCATATTAAAACATTTTTCTGCCAGATTTTTACCAATAAGATATATCTTATGATAATGAACATTTTCCAATATTGCTACAGTTAAATTTTCAAATTTAGCGAAATAACCAAAACATCACTTAAAAAAACAGGAAATTTTGTTGAAATTTGCTCGTAATTACTAAATTTTTATGATTAAAAAATAAATATTGCAATACATACAAATATAGGAGTGAATCGGAGGAAGTAGCTTATTTTTCTCTAGTTCGTTAGTATTTAAATATGTGGCGATAAAAGGTGGTTTATTATAACCTTCTGTAAGCCCATCAGAAATATAGAAGATGGCTATTATCAGATTATCAATTACTCGCATTGGAAATTCCCAGTGAGTGTTGGAATTTTTATCAAAAATTATAGTCATTTTTTGTAGTATTATTATTAATCATAATAATATCAGCATAATAAAAATTAATATATTTAATGTGTAATGGATACTTTAAAGAATACTTTGCTTTCAATGTCGTTCTAATTTAGCCATTTTAAGTCACGTGATTAAAAGTTGCATTTCACCCTGATCAACGGGAAAGATGGCAATTTTTGCTTCAGGATCAGATGCTGAATTTAAATTTTTGTATTTATTATTTATTTTCATAAATGAAATAATAAGAACATATATTAGGACACAAGCAGAGGTCTTTGGTTCGAAGAAAGTTTAAAACTTGCAGTATAACAGAGGAGGCTTGAATGGCTTTTAATGCTTCACAGATATATGATAGGCCTCTACTTACCTTATAGGACGTTAAAAAGAAGATTATAGAAAAATCAGGATGAAAAATATGGCATGGACTCACACAGTAAATAATTCATTATATGTTTAATGCCACTTGCATATGAAGGGCTTAGAAAAACTGTTAAATCCATTTTCTATTAAATGTTTGGGATAGCTTATTTTATATGGACAAATTGACGACTCCTATATCTTTCTTAAATAAAAGAGACTAGAAATTCCCCGCTCATATAAATGAGCGGAAATATACTATTGTGATTTAATCTTATAATACTTTATATAACAGCATATTATATAATAATAGCTTATCTTGCAAATTTATTTACTATGTATTTTATTAAGCATTAGTTCAAATGTGTAGTAATTGCACGGGGGCCCGTCGAGTCTGCATCCCACATGCGCAGTGCCCCGACGGCCCCACTACACGGGTGGGCCCGCGGGGGCCCCACCCCCAATGGGCCCCAGGCCCGTGGGACCCGATTTTATCTCCCGTAGGGATATGAAACCCCCATGGGCCGTGGGGTGGGGCTGCACCTACCAGGGATCAAGAGGCCCCCGTCAGGTGAGCGCCCACCCCCAACGGGCCCGGTTTCATCTCCCCGGTGGGCTGCATCCAGTTTCATCTCCACACGGGTCCCCGTGGGATGGGGCTGCACCCCCATGAAGGGGATAGTTTACAGCATGATGAATGGTTATAATTTCTTTGTGTGATAAAATATAAGCAAATTTCATTTGAGATAT
>AYEL01088083.1:0-28416 GCA_000484575.1 Olivierus martensii
AAAGAAAATCAACGAAATAGTGTCCTGTCGTATAAATTTAAAACCCATTCAATTCACCTTCCTACCCCCGTTGCTAAGCGACTGTCTGCATTATCGCTACCACGTTATACTTACACCGATCTACTGCTGGAGTAATTACGCGATCCGTTTTTGCATATTGTAGGAAAGCCCAACCGTTTCCGCTAATGTTCGGATCTTTCTGCAACCAACTGTACATGTCGTTGTTGAACTTAAACAATGAATTACGGCAGTCATTGGAATAATAATGTCTGAAATGTTGAGAAACATAGCGAGAAACTGAATACCGACTGGGTATTGTACGTGTCACAAATGGAGCACATGTTGAATTACTTTAAATTTTTGTGCATAGGTAAACAAACTGTTTGAATTGTTATATGATTTAATGTATAGTAAAATATGTTATGGATATATTCTTTAGTTAATTTACTACTCATCATTAAAATGCGCTCAATAATTTATGATTACTCTGTGTTTTATATTTCATGTGTAAAAATTTGCGAATGATAATTAAATCATCAAGACTTAAAAAGTCTTATTAAAATATTTTGTCATATCTTTTATAAAAAAATAATTAACTTCAATATTAAACAAATCTTAATGTATTTCAGCGCATTGCTATAAAAAATTTAAAAGAGCCATTTTTACCAGAATTATAGTGTCTTTTGAGTCAAAGAATTTCTTGATTTTTTATAGCTGATTTTTTCTTGATTTTTAGCTGTTTTTTATGTTCAAGGCACTTAAAAAAGGCTATAAATAATTCAAATTTGATAACAATTAATTTTATAAACAAATTAAAACATCTATTGTAGAAAATTAATGGCTGAAAGTAGTAGAAAGACAATGTATTTTAACTAAAAAATAAAATATTTATTGCTATTTTTATGAGGTAGATCTATATAGCACTTTTAAAATTATATTCTTTTGGCTATGTTTATTGCCTATATATAAGAATTTATGCGTTTCATGAATAAGTAATTTTCAGTACGATGTTTTAAATAGAGTTGCATACACATATAATCAAAACCAGCCTTTACCAATATCCATTCTAAAAATAAATTAAAAATTAGTTTTATGTCTAAAACTATATATTCGTGATTTAAATTGATATACATACAAAATTAAAATTTTGTATGTATATCAATTTAACTGAATTTTTTTTAATTTTAGTATTTTAACAAAAAGCAAACAAAAATTGGAAAAATATAGCCCCTATATTTTCATATTTTTCCAATTTTCTCTTGATATATAGAATTAAACGAATAATAATAATATAAAAATCAATAGGTATTTAATGTACTAAGATAATTAATGTGATTGATAACATAATAAGTTTTCATTTGCATGAATTAAGAATGACGAGAACTGAATTGAAATTCTAAATGTTTAGCAAATTAAGTATTAAATATTAAATTTAAATTTTGTTAATATTTCTAAATGAGAAAGTCTGTAAGCATATTCAAGTTATTAACTAAACTAATCCGATAATTAATAGTTCATCAAAGTCTGAATAGAATTCTACAGGTATTTGCATCAGACTACTGTTCAATCTTGTATATATCGTAATATTTATTGTTACAGTACAAAATTTAAGTTCTTCAGTTGAATATTTTAATTTTTTAAATTAATAAATCTAAATTACTGCGTTTTAATCCGCATTTAATTCTAACTTCTATTTAGTCCAATTAAATCGTATTAGCATCCAATAGTAAATGAATTTGGTACTGTACTCGATAGTAGCATTAGTTCCGAAGAAATAAGTTTTCCTTTTTCTGAGTGATCCGAAGAAAGTTTGCAAATGAACTGAGTGATCTCCCTTCAAACTTGTCACTGCCAAAGGTCCGTTCAAATTTGTCATTGCCAAAACGTTAATACGATGTCGTTATGATGATCATTTAGTGACGTCACTGATAGAGTCACCATAAGTAACTCTAAATCAACGACGTCGTAATACTGTCGTAGATATGTCACACGATATTCGTTTGTATAAAATCATAAAAAAAGATTAACAGTAAGAGTTTGCTCTTACTGTTAATCTTTTTTTATTTATATAAGGACGAATTTTTATTTATATAAGGACTAATAGTATATTAATTATCTATATATTCGTGATTTAAATGATAAATACATTTTCGCCAATATAAATGCAGAATTTAAATAAATCTTTAAACGAGAGATTCACAAATGCACTAGAGAATTATAATGCGGTTACAAATATATTTTTTCTATCATCATTTTTTCGATTTAAAATTATGATAAAACCATTCTAATGTTTTGATGTCTTGAATTTTTTCCTTTATGTGTACAATATTAACTGATCTGATATCGCGAAGGACTATTTTTAGATATGAATTAATTGTAATTTTTCTCAAGCATAAAAAATGAAACGTTTTAAAAATAGTGAAATTTATTAAAATTCTATAATTTCTTCATAGTTTTGATTAACTTATGCTATCTTAAAACTATTAAAGTTATTAATATGCATTTTATTATGCATATAATAGCATTTTATTTTCATTAAATTTTTCCCACATTTTATTTTGCAAGTTATTGTATAGTTATGCATTTTACAAATATATCTGTAATAAGCATAATTTATTTATTATTATTTAGGTTTATTCTTATTTTCTGATTAAACTACTTTGTTAAAGAGAAGTTATCGTTTTCATCGTAATTTTAAAATAAAATCATTAGAGTTATATGAACACAGCGAAATATAAAAGAATCACTGTTAAAATTATATTATATTTCATATCTTCATATAAATCTGTTAATTAAAAATTTATGTGTAAATCAAAAAATCAATAATTAGTAATCATATTAACCACGAGCTTTTTTTAATAGAAAAATTGTCATTGGCGAAATTTTAATATTCAATAGAGCTGTAGCATATTGACTTGATCTATTTTTACATTTTGTTTTTAGCTCAAGATTAATTCCATGGAAACTAGATATCGGCATAATTTTGCGCATAGAACTTTCACAAACAATTTTTCTCTGCTACTTTATTTACTTTAATTTGATGTAAACACGAAAATATTTTGTTTTTATATAAATCCAATACAGATACATGAAAAACATCAGAATAATTTATTCGTATTAAAATCATCGATGCGCTCTGAATGATGTTTTACGTTCTAAGATGCAAATAAGTTACATGATTACTAATTCTTATTTTCTTATGAAAATTCTTTTTGAAGATACAACAATTTATTTAATATTTTTATATTTTATCCAATTAAAAATTAGTATTTTTAGCACAATAATGAAGAATTGTATATTATATAATAAATAGAATTATTTTCATTTTTTTAATATTTGCTATTAAGAAGAAATTGAACTACTAAATTTTGAGAAAAAATGCTCATTATGACTTTTGCTTTTGCATATTTAATATTTCTCCCAAAACCATTAGTTTTGACAGATTTATCTAGAGTTATTTGATTTAATTTTAAAATTTGCTATAAGACAAAAAGTAAAGAAATTTTTTGTATTATCGCAATATATATTTATTGTATCTCTTGGTTTGTTCTGCTATATAGACATGTTAGTGTGATTCTATATCCTTTAATGTCTGGTGTCTTCAACTAAAATAATATATTTAGTCTATTAAAACTTATCTTGACTGGTTATCTTATTTGGTTCGTCGTATATCTTTGCTTAATCATAAAATTAATATTCCATTTTTATGCTTGAGTAAAGCCATCTTCTTTCATCATCTATATCTTCGTTTACAGTATCTCTACAAGAATTTTTTATGAAACCATCAAGTAAGATTAATAGTGTCTAGTTTGATTATATTTCTCATGTTTTGGCATTATATTTGCACGTACTCATTATTATAGCATCAATATCAGCAATTAGTGTTGTGTTTGGCAATATAGTTTTCGGATGATTAAAGCACCAATTCTCTAGATAGATGATTATGATAATTGTGTAGTGGCAAAATTGTCTCCCGGCGGTATTCTAGACAGCATGGCGACAGAGATTGTAGTCTAGACGTTTACAACCATGCTGTTGCTTTGCTGGTTGTCGCCATCAAGACAATTTCATCAAGTTATTGATTGTGTTCATGTGTCATAGTGAATTCCCAAGTGATGGAATTGTTGTTATGTTTTGGTTAGACTTTATGTTTCTGTGTTTCTATCCTTGCTTTTCCTGTAAGCAGTAATGCCATATTGTGATTGAATGTGTCTTTTAATTTTTTCTGTTCTGTTTAATAGCATGGATATGCAATTGCAAAGTAGCAATTTTTCTTGATTTTACATCAAATATAATATAAGAATGGCTGTTGATTTATCAAAGTGAGCCAGGCAGACTGTCTGTCTTATATATTCTACATTTTGTTTTTGTTTATCAGCAAGTTTGTATGTAGAAATAAATTGATATTCTCTTATTATTTGTTTCTATTTATTTTGTCTTCGTCCCATTTATTATAAAGTTTATTTTACATCTACTTCATTAACATAATCTAATTCGTCTAATTAAAACAAACATTAAAATAAAACTAATTTAATTTTGATACTTTTACAGAAAATTAAAAATTTCAAGCAAAATAATATCTATTATATATTAAAATACATAATTCCATTTTCTCAGATCCTTTTGTTATAATTCATTGAATGAATTTAATTTATGTCAAATTTTGAAATTTTTATTTGAAAATCTCAACAATATAACAATAACAGTAAAAAGATAAAGTAAAATTAGAACCAAATACAAATTAAAACAATGTTTATGTTAATATTTAAACAGTTTATTAAAAAAGTAAGTAAATAGTTTTCTCTTGAATTACTACAAATAATTTTTCGTTTGTTTTTAAATGATAAACAGAATAAGTTTTTAAAATGTTATGATAAATTAAATGTTTTTAATTTGTTATATTTTTTTATGTTTATTTTACAGTACTTTTAGTTTAAAATAAAAAGATGTATATTTTGTATTCTGTTCTTTTAATACGTAATATTTTTCATTAAGTTTCATTTTGATTTTTTTTCTGTCTTTTCTTAAGCTCAAAAAGAAAAGTTTTAGTCTTTCATTCTAAAATATGAAATAATAAAACTAAGAAAGTTTTTATCTTATCTTTTAACCAACAGCAGTTTTAATGATTTTTAAGACAATTTGTTTAACATCTAGTATTTATTTTAGAACTACCGATTCTAATTTTATTTATTTTAATTTCGTAGACAAACTTAAACTCGTCTTCGACTTATTTTATTTGGTGAAAAATTTTACACGAATTTTTTTGGAATGTGATATTTTTCAAATCGATCGTTTCTTATAAAACATTTCTTTCTAATCATTTATGAAAATGGGACTTCGTTTGTTTATATGCTGTATTTCAAACACAATAAAATTTCATACGATTTCATTAAATTACTCATGACCGATTTATTGATATCTGAATAAATATTATTTTTAAACTGGAAATTTCTGTTAAATAGATATAATTTTAAACTATTTTTACAATTTAAGCTTGAATATTTGTCTCAGATTTTATATTAGGCGTCTATATAAAGTAAATTATATAAATACCATAAAATTTAAAAATATATTTATCTTATGAATTACATGATAAGTCGATTATTTATGAACTTTTTATGATTAAAATTATCCAAAATAGCAGATATATTTTTGAATTGTTTATTTATTTTCAGTATTATTATAATTACCTGTATGTTAATTTTATTATAATGGCTAAACTATTCATACAAAGATTTTTGTATTGAATATAATATATTTTCATAGCCTATTGTTGATTTATTAAAAAAAAAATATATGTATTCAGATAACACTCTACACGCTTTAAGATACAGATTTCTTTGTTTTTCTTTTGTTCATATAGAACAAATTTTCTTTGTTTAAGTAAATACTTTAATAAAATGCTATTCGTTTGTTTTATCTGAAGTCCTTTATTTTCTACATTCTTTTCATTCTTTATTCTTGGTATTTACCAATTCTCTCATCCTCTGACTCCATCATAAAATGAAATTCCCTTTCTGCCTATTCTGCTGTACTTCTATTCCTTTATAGGCCTTGTCAAATCTCTCTTTTCTTCTGTAGGACTTCTTATTTTTTTTTTTAAATTATATTTCTTAGAATTCTTTACTTAGTTTATTTATTTTCTCTATACTCTTTTCTTCTGTAGGACTTCTTATTTTTTTTTTTTAAATTATATTTCTTAGAATTCTTTACTTAGTTTATTTATTTTCTCTATTAATTTCTGCTTTTTTGTCGAGATATTTAAAAAGTAGAAAATAAAATATATTAAATAATGAAAAAACTTTTTCTTCTAAAATATTGATTAAATGTAATTCTCTTAAACTTCAAAAAGAAATTAAGAAAATAATGCAACTTTAATTTCTTCAAGGTAATAGAGAATTTTATCTAAATTAAAATTTTTTATAATATAAATAAGAGAGTAAAAATAAAAAATATGAATAATTCTTTTCTTTTTTATATTTACGCTTTCAACTTCTTGAAACTTGTTTAAATAGGCCTATAAACGAGCTGTCGAATCGAACGTGTAGTGAATTCTTTAGCCTCAAATTCCACTTTCTGATTCTTCTGTTGATTTGGCTTTTGTTAGCATTCCATTGAAATCGATATCCAATCTTTGAATGGCTTGTCGAGTGTCCACATAATATAGGTTACAGGTAACCATTAAAATATACGAAAGCAGATATTATGGAATCATGTTTAGTTGTGCCATTCACCCTAAGAAAAATTGAAAATAATAATATAAATATTAATATCAGCTATCTTAATACAATAAAATTATTCTGTTAAGTCATTTAAATATTATTATCTTTCATTTATTTAATTTAAATAAATTTTTTATCAATTTATTTATATATTATTCAACGTTTTGAACTGATACATCGATTAAAAAAATATATATTTATTAACGAATTTTAATTATGATAAAATTATATTATCAATAAAAGAATAATAGAATTTTAATTCATGACAAAATAATTTTTATTGCGATACGGTAATAAGTTTTGGAGTTTGAAACATTAATGCCAAATAACGTATAAATATTTAGATAAAACTTTTGCTTATTTGTTGTATTTTAAATTCGAATCAACACGTTCTTCTAACAGTATTACCATAGACGACTACAGTTTTATCATCATAGAAATCTGCTCCACATCGTTATCTAGAAATAATTGCTCTTCTAACAAGACAAAATTGATCCGGAATGCTCTTTCTCTCTCCATATAAAATAAAGTATTTGATTGCAACATTAAATCTTCACAAAACTCTATAAAGTGATATGTCTCTAATCCTACTTCTATTGTTTTCTCAGTATCCTAATAATTTTTTTTTTTTAAACATTTTTCTTATTTTCTTTTCATTTTATATAAAATTTTAATGAAGGATTTATTAAAACATTCTAAGAATAGTTTTTTAAAAAAATGTTGTTATAAGAGAACAGTGTACTTGAGGAGGATGCAAAATAGCACCGAAAACGTTTGTGCTTTGATATTGAACTATAATAAATGCCGAGTTATCCTAAACTGCTTGTAGTGCTTGTATAGATTACATGTAAGACTAAAGACATAACATTTTGAATTATACTAAACTGAATAATTTTATCAGCAATAAACAATATTTTTTTTTTTTTTTTTTATGTTTACCATAATATTGCTATTTTATCCAAATACTTATACACTGTATTTACAGTTTTTTTTTTAATTTTTACCATAATATTGCTATTTTATCCAAATACTTATACACTGTATTTACAGTGTGTATGTGTATTTCAAATGTTGCAGCACTCCCACAATTTCAAGTCATGAGCCACCATTGAGTATAAAGCATGCTATGTAAATTATTAAAAATGTTTTTAAATAAAAGATACACCTTACTGAATGTGTTTATTATTTATCTTTATTGAGATTAGAAAGAGGTCTTATGTGATTATTTTTATTTAAATTTTCTAATTTTTAATGCTTTGCATGCTTGTAACTTCTTGATGCCATTTTTCATCATACATTCTATACAAATGGGCACATATCTTTTATTCCAGCTGTTGAGTTCATTATATCTTTTATCTATTTATGTTAATTACTATCTATATTATTTATACTTTGCTATATTCATAATACCATATTACTTCGAATTTAAGCCACAGTAGGATTTTAAAATTGGAAATTTGGAAAAAATAAAAATGATTTTATAATAGTTATTGAAAAATAAGAAACATTTTTATTTATTTAACCCATTGACATCCGTTCTGTTACAATTTCTGCCAGTCATTTCGGTCCGGCAATTTTTTGTAATTAAGCCTAATTAACGTACAGTTCAATACCATCATAGCATATTATAGCAGTTAAAAAGAAATAAGTTTTATTAAACGAAAATAAATAACGTTTTCAATATTTTTATCATACCATCATCAGTTACAATAAAACCAGAACGAATTAGTTTTAAAACTATTTCATTCTGGTTTTATTGTAACTGATGATGGTATGATAAAAATACCGAAAATGTTATTTATTTTCATTTAATAAAACTTATTTCTTTTTAACTGCTATAATGTGCTATGATTGTGTTGAACTGTACGTTATAAGGTAATAAGTGGTTTTTGAATTGGTTCATTTAAGCCTAATTAATATTCATAAAGTTATGAAAATTCATATCTTTTTTATTTTTCATCAAAAAATTCCGAATTTTTTCATATAGACAGTTTTTGTCTCTCTCTGTAACTGTGGAATTATTTTTTTGATATTTGTTAATTTGACAAAGTATTCGTTGCCTATGTTAGGTCAAAGGTTAACCCTTTCTCTTTTCTGACTGTTTTACCATTTAGCGAAATAGATATCATTTTTTGATAGTCGCATCTCTTCTGAACAGAAAAAGGTATGATTTATGAAAATCGGACCATTTTTTGATGCAAATTTGTTTATATAACTAACATTATGCAAATTTTGTTAGCAAAATTTTTGCTTTATATTCATTAAAATAACCATTAATTTTTAGAAATTATGTTTTTATAAGTAATTATTTATACTATATAGTGTGTTTTTACTATGTTTTAATAGTTTTTTATTTCAATTTATTAAAATACACATCGTTTTATCGAGAAACGTATAAGAACAATACTCCTTCCACAATAACAGGTATATTTTTAGTTGATTTTCCTTTATTGGTTAAGAAATCGATGTTCTTCTAATAGGAAATAGATCTGATTTCAGTAATCGTGACAGAAATTTCCCGGGAAACAATAGACGCGAGAGTGAAGCTAGCATGCCACGCCCATTTGAAATGAATGATGTTTGTTTACATTCATTTCTCTCATTTCTTTTTAGCTTTTTTTGCAGAAATATCTATAAATATGAATTAATTATACCGTTTCAGGAAAAATTTATTATATTTTTATCAAATTAAGCGAATTTTATTTGATTTATCTCTTAACTTCTACTTCTATTTCATCACATTGCTTATTGAAGATTTAGTTTTGTTTATATTTAGTTTCTGGTTTCAAACAGCCGATATATGTATATGTGTACGTGTCTTCAATAGCCAATTTTTTTCAGGGCCATTGAAGTTTATCATATCGCAAGGTCAACTTAGGATATGTGAAGTTGTTTTGATAAAATTTTTTCAATAATTTACTTACTTATTTTATAAAATGTGTTTTAGTCAACGGAATAATTAATAAACTTGAACAGCAATGTAATAAAAGGTATACGAAAATTTATTATTTACAAAAATCAAAAATAAAATTCCTTATTAACAAATAAAAAAGTATACTCGTAAGAAAATATATATTTTTAATTATGTTAAGCATTTCTTTGTATACTTCCTTTGAGATGGAGAAAGATAAACACATCTGGGAAAGAGTGTGGGAAAGGAATTGAACTCAGGAAGGAGATTTGGAAGTATCATAAAGCAAGAAGGCAATTATCACACTTGTAAAAATGAAAAGCGGGTAAAATTCGTGGGAAAATATATAATATTTAGAATTTAGAAGTGATGATTTTTATAAAATAATTCATTTTATTTCAAATTAAAATAATTTATAAAGAAGTTTCATGACATATATATATATAGTATTGATTGGCAGTTTTTTATACATGATGTATATACATGACAAGGGACGATAGCGATAATTTGGGAATATAGAATATACTCAGGAAAAGATTATTATAATATATATATACTACACAATGTATATGTTATACATTAGCCAGAAATAATTTATAATTGAGTTCCACTTCCATGACGGATATGTTCTTCAAGGGACGATAGCGATAATTTCAGAATATAGAAAATATGTATTCCACTTCCATGATGCATATATCCATCAAAGGACAATAGCGATAATTTCGGAATATAGAAAATATATAAGAAAAGACATGCTATATATTATACATTAACAGAAAGTAATTTATAAAAGTTCAATGACGCCGATTCAGACATCAATATTATTTTATACATGATGTGTATAGAAGGCACAGTAATAATTTAGGAACAGAAAAAAACATGCAGGAAAATTATAAAATGCATGTTATAAATTCTATAAGAAATAAATCAATAAAAATTAAAAATTGAGATGCAAATAGAATGAAAATATCATAAAACGCACAATTAAAAAATAAATAAAAAATAAAAAAATTTTTATTAACTAACATTTGAAAGTAATAACAATAGCAAAAATGATGCAGTAATTACATTTCAAAAAACTTTTATACATTAGGAGAAATGGATTTATTAAAAACGTTCCGCTTAAATGACATTCATACACTGCAACAGACGACAGATGTTTTTTGCCACGTGACATGTTTACACGGCAATGGACATTAAGAAGTTAAATGGATACAGTACTAATATACATAATAATCTATCTAATTTATTGAGAATCTTCTTCAGATGTACAACCACTTTCATTTTTTTAAAAAATAGCACCAGGTATCTTCTCCCAAACATGTTCTAATCAATCTTTCATCAGTTCTGTTGTCATCCATGCATTCTTTTATGCTCGAATTAAAACACCCTTAGGAAAATTTTCCTTGGGTACTATTTTTTTGTTTAAAATAAAAACTGGCAATTGGTTTCCATCAATGGTTATAAACAGCATTATAGTAAGTCGTGATTTTTCTTATAATTAAAATATGGCCAGATACAACACGATTCTACACAGCTACTATCAACAGCAACTGGATTAAATCAGAAAAGTAGGAACGGGGGACCACCGAATAAACTATTATCAACGATCGTAATACTATGTGCACGCTTAGAATGTAAAGCAAAAACCTGAACGTTGGGGATCGGGAGAAATAAGATGTTAAAATATTCGCTTTGAATTTAAGCCGCGTGGAAGCTTGGGAGAAATAAGATGTTAAAATATTCGCTTTGAATTTAAGCCGCATCCAAAATTTTACATCAAAAATTTGAATAAAAAGTGCGGCTTAAATTCGAAGTAACGTGGTATTTTATTTATCATTATTTTGTATTATTTTTTAATTCTCTTTAATGGTATTATATGTCTATTTGATAATATAGTTTCATTTAATGCAATAAAGAAAGTATAAAGAAAACAAAGAAAAAAGTAGCTTATAGAAAGCCATCAATAATCTTTGACTCTCTAAAAAATGATAAAAACAAAGATTCTATATAGAACTCTAGCATACATCATGTACCTATAAATAATTAGACAACAGCACATGTTTAAGCAAAAGAATGATATTTAATATTTGCTAAAGATCTTTCGGTTTAAAAAACCATTTTCAGTAACTTTTAGCTTATAAAAAAATGAATAGAACAGTTAAATTTTTTAAATATAGGAGCATTTAAAACAGAATATTGTATAACCATCTAAACCAGGGGTGTCCAATTTTTTGGCTTTTTTGGGCCACATTTGAAGGAAAAAAATTGTCTTGGGCCGCACATAAAATATACTAATTCTAACGAGTTATTAAGGAAAAAAGTTAAAAAAAAATAATGTACAATATATATCCACCATAAGCACCATATATATATATATACCATAAGCAAAAAATGTCATAGCATAATAATCTTTTCGTTCAGAAATTTTTTTAAAATCATTGAGCAGGGTGAGAAGCTTTAATCAGTGAAATAAGAAATATTTTAGAAAATGGAAATAGGAAATGTAGATAGGTTTTTAATTATAAAAACTTCATTATCTTCATTATTTTTTTATATATTTTTAGTACAAAAATCAAACAAATTTCTTTTTCTTTATTAGTTGGATGTTGATGATGATACAGCGAATTTCAAAAAATAAAAAAATAATTGCATAGAAATTTCAATGTTTTAAGAAAGTTTACAATTTTATGTTGGGCCGCATTCATTACAGCAGTGGGCTGCATGCGGCCTGCAGGCCATGGGCTGGATAGCTCTCTCTCTGGACAGCTCTCTCAGGGATCTAAATAAAAAAAAAAATAAAAGTAAAAGTAAAAATTATCAATTAAATAATACAGAGATACATTAGAAAATCATTTTACATATTATTATATTAAAGACTTAATACTAATTATATTTATATAGTATCCCAGGAGCTGGGATGGCTTCTGGGGTGTTGTCATTGATCACATAACATTCAGTTTGGTATTTTTTTTTATATAATAGCCTCAGCTGATCTAATTTTTGATACTTTTTTAATGAATTGTATAATTTTAGCTCTATCCCAATAAATGTCATGTTATGCTCATAAAAAGGCTTTTGCAAGTGCAGTGTTGAGTCTTGCTCTTTGTATAGTGTATTTATGCTTAGCAAGCCTAATTTCTAATGAATAGATTATGCTGTCTATGTAAACTTCATATCGATTTAGGTCATTATTAAATATACAGTCGATTCTCGCTATTCGTGATAGTTACTTTCTGTAAATTCTTCACGAATACTGAATTAGCAAATAGTGAACCATTGTGCCTATGGGAAATATAGAGTTAGGTTCCTGCGAATCTTTCTTCTCAACATTTTCATACTTGGCTTATATGTTTTTCTGTTTACAGATACTTTATTTAATTTGTATTACATTACTTACAAATAATTACAGTATATGCAGTGTATAGTACTATATACAGTATTATAATTACAGTAATCTTTATTTAATTGTTTAAAACATTAACCACGTAGTAAATAAAATCTTATTTTTGATTGATAGTTTTTTGATGTTGCAAACATAGTAAATAAAATCTTATTTTTGATTGATAGTTTTTTGATATTGCAAGGTTGATTTTCTAAACTATGTTGAAAAACTGCATCAGCCTTGTCTGCGTTGCTTTTTGCCTCAGATCTTCTAAAATTTTAGTATAAGGAGCAAATGCACAGGAAGTTAAGTGCCTAAATTTGAGGTTGCATTTAAGCATAGAGTCAGATTCTTTTATGGGACCTGCGGACGATATGAACAGGCTTGCAGCCTACCTGTGGTCTGTGGAATGAGCAAGGATAGGTAATGAGAAATTTTCCGGCTAACCAATTCAGAGACTACATTTGGTAACAAACAGTTTCCTTTATTAAAGAGAAAGTTTTCCATCGGTACATTTTTGCCACTCAGCGGGAGTCCACGAATAAGCATGAAAGACCTGTGAATATCGATTTTATGGTTACAAATAAATTTTCGCAAATAGTCAAATACACAAATATGGAATCTGCAAATAACGATTTAGTCAAAAATAATTTATTAAATAACTTCAATGCTTTAAAAATATTTTAAAAATTAAATAAATAAAAATAATAAAAATTAGATTAACAAAGCATAATAAATGTTTATTGACAATTTTAATTAGTCTTTTTTTACAGAGCTTACTTAGTCCATTTATTTTTGTTGAATTTAAGATTTTTTAGCGATAAAAAACGTTATTATAGTTTAAAATTACTGTAATTCAAACTATTGTTGATATTGTGTAATCTTAGATGATCAGCTGAAGCTACTATACATCGAAACATAGACAACTCATGTTACATATTGTATCTACTTTATTTCTTTATAGCCTATTTACGTATTCGAAAAGCATAGTCTATTTGAAAGATGAAAATTATAAAAATGTAGAATACAATAAGGTAATATGAGTTGCCTTGATCTATACTGTGATATACATCAGCCGAATAACATCAATTACGTCATCTATAGTGACATACTATATTGAACTTAATTCAGATTAATGGAAGAAAATTATACTTTCAAATAAAACTACCAAAAGTGTTATTTAAAACCTTGCATTGTTATCATTTTTATTGACACTATTATTTTAAAGCTTGAATAAAGCATCAATTTTCTTTATATACGATATAAAAATATAGTACAATAAATTTTTTACTTTTTGATTTAATGAAAGAAATTTATATTTTTAAGCCATTTTTTGACTATAAAAATTGGCTATATATATTTCTGTTCTGAGTGTTCTGCCAAGCATTTAGATAGCTGGAGAACCGAATATCACATTTAAATTTTAAGGTAAGGATGTGAAACTCAATTCTTACCGAGAGCTTAAGAGACTACATAATATTGAAAGGCCCCTTATTAGACAAAATAATGTTAAAAGGACCACTCTCTAAACATTCAGATCAATTGCATTTCCAATTGTTTTTACACTCCACTATAGTAGCAAGGTTTTATAAGAGAATAAAAATTGATAAAATGTAACTATATTCTATAAGTAAATTAAATAAAATAAATAAAATTAAGTTTATTTAATTATTATTCGAATTATTGAGGCTTTAAGGTATTATTTCACTCAAACAGTTCTGTTTACGAAATTGTTACAGTAATTAAATTATGTAAAATACCTGATTATTAAAAATGTTTACGTAAAGACTGCACTATAGAGTGCTGGAACCGTATGTTTAACAGGCCTGTTTTAAGATATCAAATCTCTTAAGATATCTTTATTAATTTTGAGATTAATCAATGATTTAATCACAAGATGGCGGCAATTCGAGATGCTAAAACGTTGAAGAATAAAAAAACATCGCAAATCATTAAACTTTTAATCGATCATTCCTTTTCATCTTAGCTATGTGATATCTAATTTTGAAGTATTTACCTGGCCCTGCTATAAGGTATCGAAAATCGAAATCGTGAATATTGTATACAGTATATTTGAAACTATTCTTTGCACATGAAAGATGTACTCACTTTGAAAGTTACTTCATTAAAAATTCACCATCAATAAAAGCTTTACCTGTATTTTTGTTATATCTATTATTTTGATTTTTTGTTTTCTATTCGTTCTTATGCATATGTATCCATTTAGTTTTTCGTTCATATAATCTACTGGACTATTTCATTGAAAATCAATTAACTTATCGCAGCTCATTTAGTTAATTGATTGATACGATCTTGCACTTTAATTGAAACCATCGCATCAATCAACAACCGATTTGTTTTAACTAATTGGCTTGATCATGCAATTATACGTTTATTACAGCGAATATAAATTTACAGATAAGCAGTTATTCTCATATTTCGGAAAATAAGTCTTATATTAATAAAATTTTACTTTATAAAGTATAATTTATCATTATGAAGTACAGTACATATATTCTTTAATAATTAATAGGCCTATACGAAAGTTTAATAAATAATACTTTTAAGAAATTATTAATTTTCTCATTTTTAACACAGTTTGCCATCCGTGTTGGCTTCAAAGTGAGAATGACACGCGAGATCTCTTAACTTCCAAGTTTTTCAGTAATCAGATTTTTAAACCAGTCGTAATTTATTAAATTATAATTAAAACAATAATAAGAAGATAATTAATTACAAACACCGTTTAAATATCCGCAAGTGAAAGGAGAACAAAAATATTTACTTTTTCCACGGAACGAAATCATTAATTTTGGCAGAACTTTAATACTTATTACTTGGCATAAGTTAGGCGATAATAGGTATGTTAAGTGACCGAATTCTTAAGAAAAAGACTTTTCCAAGAATTTTTTTCCTATTCTTGATGATGCTTGATGACTTTGTTAATTTCCTCAAAGTTTGAGATATTGCAGCCGAGCATAAAATACAATCTTCAGTCAGAAACACGGCGCCACAACGTCGAATGGCGCCACTTATAATGAGATAATCATTAATGGACAAAAGCGCCTTCATTTTGATTATACCACTGGGAATTTAAGTAAACAATATTTAAATCAACATGGCTTTTCGTTTTATTGATTATCTTTAGCTAGTTTTATGTTAACTCATCATAAACGACTCTGTTGACTCTTCCTGAAGTATTCAATATAATTTAACGATGCTGTTTTGTTTCAATGTTTAAATTTGAAAGATGAAATGTCCCTCAAAGTAGTCTAGTTAATACGTTAATGCGAATTTTTTTCCTTGCTTTTTTTAAAGTATGATAAATTGTTTAATAAGGATAATCAAACAATAAAAAATTGTATTTTGACGCAATTTTATAAAATTATAAGAAAAATTTTCTGCGAGTTTGACGGTATCTTTTCCAATTATCGAATAATATATAAGCAGATAGAGTAGCGACGTATAACATTTGTTTTCCTAACTGAATTAATTAGCTATATTAATGCCATTTCGTTGCTATCATCTTCTTTCAGCGCTTGTGATGAATATCTCGCACAGAAAAATTGATACTCATTTATAATCTAAGCCGGAAAAATTTATGCTACACATTAGTTTAGACAGTATCACGCCATATCAGGTTTACGGGAGATTTAATGCTACCTGTAGTGTTTTCTTCTCCGAAGTCTCTGACATTTTGTATTCTAATGAATGCGAAGATTTTTCAAGTAAAACTTCCATTATCTATAACGAGAATAAAATTCAGCACTTCATCAAAATAGGTAATAATAAATAGGGGAAAAAAGTCGTAAATTTAATTCCAAACTCAAAAGAAACAAATACAAATATAATTAAGAATTTAATCATTTTTTTACAGAGAAAAGTCGCTATTTTATATATATAAAAAAGGCAAAAGGAAATTCTATTTTATAAAATTTTAAAGTAAAAAAAAATATAGAATAGTTTGTCTAGTTAATAGATTATTTTGTCAAGCTTTAATTAAATTCAGAATTTACTTTTACTTAAATATATGAAGGTAATTTAACATGCAAATTTGAAAATTTTCTGTTTATATGTTATTAAAAATAAAGCATTGATAATTAATTTTTTACTAATTAGCATTATTATACAAGTACTTATATTTTTAGATAAATTTTCTACGTTTGTCTAGGAAAAAAGGAAAAATTTACTATATGTTTTATTGAATTTAAAAATATATTTTCTTAATTTTCCTAAAATTTTGATTGAACATAAAAGAAAAGAATTAATTCCATTTTGAAATTCATATAAGTTAATAAGATAAATTAAGAATAATAAAAAATTTTAAAAATTATATCGAGCTTCTGATGCATTTTATAAAAGTTATTAATGTAAGGAATAAAAATAAAAATTGAAAGTAACCATCAAAGAGATTGAAATGATTGAAAGAAACGAATATATATAAATATATATGCGACTCAGTCGTATCTAGTCAAGATATAAATTTCTTTATTTCGCCTTCATGACGAAAAAAACAATTCTTTCTACATTGCTTCAAACAAGACAATAAAAATGTCAAGATAGCGAAATCGATATCGAATATAAATAAATTGACAAGTTAAACTGATGATGGTGGATTTCAGAAACATGAAAAACAATTTTGTACTGTATATGAGATTCAATTGCTGATAGAAAGACTTCCATTGTCGAAGCTTGATAAATGCGATTTTTTACAGATTTAATGAGTTAAATCATAAATTATTCAAACAATACTATAACTAAGTTAATATAAAGTTTATTTTTTTTAAGTTTTGAATAAATTTTTAAGATATTTTTAGTGCAACTTTATAATATAATTATTTACTTTTTTATAATTTTACCTATCAAATTTAAGTTATTTATATTGCTTCACATTTCATCAACATTAATAACGGTTCTTAAATATGGCTACAAAAAAAATAATTCAGAAATCTTATTTTTAGTTTTATATCCTTTCTAACTTACAAAAAATTGATTAAAATATTTTTAATATCATGCTATAGATATACAAAAAATAGCAAACAATATTAATAGGATTATTTCAAAAATAGACTATATTTAAAAATGAATCGGATTTAACATTTTTTTTTCTTTTTTGAGGAAATTTGTTTCAAGTATAACAGGACATTGATGATGAAAAGGATCTGAAACATTCTAAAACAGAACTTTACTAGATCAATAATTAAAATTCGATTACAAGGTAGAGTAGAAATAATTCAGTTTAAGAATTTCAACTTCCCATTCTATGATGTTTAATATAATAAATGATCTTATAAAACTTTAAAATTTATAACAATTCTGATATTTTATAGATTTTTATTATAATAAAGTGTTACGCTTAATAATATACTGTTAACTTATAAAATACTGACCGAACTTATTTTCTTCTTTATTCGCGTAGTTCTCGAAATCATAAAAGTAACTGGGAACATTAAACATTTATCAGAATATATACAGGCCAAAAGCTATTGAAAATTTATACAGAAAATATATATCTAAAATTTAATTTTTTCTTTCAATCGATGAGAAATGTTTATAAATCCAAATGTAATGTCTCCGAGATTGGAAAATGAGAAATGTCTACTGTCAAACTAGATATATAAGAAACTCTTTTAAAAATAATGGTTGTGATATAAAATAAATCAAACACTGAAAGAGCTATTTAAAGGTTAAAACAACAATATTGATTATTTTAAACCGAGACTGGCAAAAAACTTTTTTCTACACGGGAATAAATTGTTTCAAAACTAAGATTACAATATCAACAAATTAGAGGTTAGGAAAGCATTAAAGCGATTTAAAATGTGAGAAAAATGAAGCGATACAACAGATGGATGGAAAATATTTTATTATAGCAAAAGAAATGATGCAATTACTTTATTATTTATCTTTGTATTTTTCTATTGTACTCGAACTAAGTTTACAATAAAATTTTTATATAAAAACAGCAAAAACAGGATAGTTTCGCTAATCTATTATGACACGTCCTTTATAAAGAGATCCTCCTAACTTTCATCATACTTATAAGATATTTCTCTTTTGTTTCTTTTATGGGACCTTACGTAAAATTTATTTCATATTTTGATAAACGAGAAAATAAATCATTCAAAATATAATTCCTGCTTAAAGTATATTCGAAATTTTGTAATACAGTCATTAATTTGCTTTAAAAATGTAAGGTTTAACAGAATTTTTTTTTATTTTATTTTTTATTTTTTATTGATTTTTTTCTGTGATATTTTTCTCGTTAAATAATTCTGTTTTTAAGTCCTTGAACCTGGGAAAATTACCATATTTAAAAAAAAAAATTAATTATAAATTGATAGAAGCGGTGTTTGTGGATAAAAAATTTCTACATTTACAAAAATGATTTTTTTCCCCAGATAAAGATAAATCGAGAGCAAGTCTTACAGATAATGAATTATTAAAAATATAGAAAGACAAATAACATAAAAAATGAATTAATTCTCTTATTTTCTTAACTTCGACTAACTTGTAAGATTTGTGACGAATATAACATGCTGAATTATATAAAAATATTTATGATGCAGATGTTCTCTAATTTATTTTAATTTTAAATGAATAAATATGCTAAAATTATCAATTTACTTTTATAAGACCGCAGATTGCATCACTACAGTAATTGCAATTTGAGTGAAACTAATATGAGCATATAATTTAGTAACAATTAACTTATGTTTTTTTCTTCTCGTTAAATAATTCTTTTTTTAAGTCCTTGAACCTGGGAAAATTACCATATTTTTTAAAAAAAATTAATTATAAATTGATAGAAGCGGTGTTTGTGGATAAAAAATTTCTACATTTACAAAAATGATTTTTTTTCCCAGATAAAGATAAATCGAGAGCAAGTCTTACAGATAATGAATTATTAAAAATATAGAAAGACAAATAACATAAAAAATGAATTAATTCTCTTATTTTCTTAACTTCGACTAACTTGTAAGATTTGTGACGAATATAACATGCTGAATTATATAAAAATATTTATGATGCAGATGTTCTCTAATTTATTTTAATTTTAAATGAATAAATATGCTAAAATTATCAATTTACTTTTATAAGACCGCAGATTGCATCACTACAGTAATTGCAATTTGAGTGAAACTAATATGAGCATATAATTTAGTAACAATTAACTTATGTTTTTTTCTTCTTTGCAAAGAAGAATATAGACGATCTATAATCTTCATTAATGAAACCATTTCAATCTTAACAAATTATGTTGAAACTAAATCAATTAATTTAATTTAATCAACCTGCATCTGAAATATCCAATTTAGCTGACAACTCTTAATTAGTGGTCAATAGCGAGTCATTTGAAAGATTTTCACAGAAATTGAATTCTAGTTTGACAGAGATTTATGCTTTCTTGTCATTAAGATTTTGCTTTAAATTACTTTGCGTAATACTTTCTTGCCAAATTAAATTTTTTTCTTTCCTGAGATTTTTTTATTTGCAATTAAGATTAGCGAAGTCTTCATAGTTAGATATAATTATACTCTAGCTTCAAATTGCTGCTATATTTTTGATATTGTCTTATGATTCGGTTTATTCTAAATAATTAAGAGAATCTTCTTGTATTAATTTGATTAAAACACCTATTTTATCATTTTTTTAAATAAATTCAATTATTCTCTTGTCAAAAGCTCATTTTCCTTCTTAATTTTTCTTTAACTTTATATTATTAAAAATGTATAAAAAACTAAGAAAAAATTAAACATAAGTTTGTAAATTTGCAATATTTATTTAAAAAAACTGAAAAATATATAAATGAATCTTATTTTCTCTAAGTTTAACTAATATTATTGCATTTATTTAATGAAAGTTATGTAAATGAGTTATATTCATTTTAAAATTAATTAAAAAATATCAAATAATATTATTTTAACGACACTGAATTAATTTAAATTTAAATAATCAGTACTTTCTCTGGTGATTGGTTTTTGTCATCAATTGGACAGCAAACAGTCTAAAATTCCACATACAAAGTTAAGTAGATTCTTTTTTTTTATTTTAATTTCCATAGGGTTTGCTTTATACATTTTAATTTATGGAAATCAAATGATTGATCAATTCAAAACAAGGTAAATAAGCATACAAATCTATCATTATCCGCTTTAGCTACTTCAGTGTACACACACGTAAAAAAGGAACTATGCAATGTTATAATCTAAAGTCATCTGCTATTTGTCGGTGACCTCACGTATACCAACAACAATTCGCTCCAAATCGATATGGAAATCCATGCAAACTCTTTACTTATGCTCATATTTACAAAAATAACATCATTTTCAACATTTTGTATAAATTTTCACATAGAATCGAATGAATTAAAGAACGATAATAAAATTCAAAATAGCTACTGTCTTTCAAACTTCGCGTAAATTTTCTTTCGCGCTATTTAATGCTAATAATTAATATTTGAACGATTAATTAATTAGATATTCCGTTTAATTATTAATTTTAATTAATCTAGCTTACAAATTTATCAAAATAATACAATGGTATTCAAATTAATAAATTATATTTCTCGTATTCCGTAGATCAAATAGCGATTCTTAACATTCTTAAAATAATATAAATTAACAGTTAATTATATTCAGAGAGAGTTAAATTTTAGCAAATATTCTAATGATTTAAAACTTTTATGTTTAATTTAAACAACTGGACATATCTTTAATACGTTTGTTAGCAATACTATCTCTTCACATATCTTATACGAAGATAATAGCAAATTAATATGCAGTTATTCAGTATGAATAATGGAAAATAACTAGCTAGACGAAAAATATTTGGGATTTTTTCCCGTTTTTCTTTCTATACATTAGACAAAAATCTTTAGAAGAATCAAAACGAAAACTTTAACAATATAGGAAGTAAGCTTAAGTGGAAACATTGGGAAAATATTGTTAGAGATCGAGAACTGTCTTTAATAACTAATTATCGATAACAAGTTCTTTTTTGTTGAATTTAAATTTGTAATATTTATTATTATATACCATCTCAATTATCACAAATTAATTATCTGAAACATTATCTTGTACTTATATCGAACTTTCTTAAAAATAGTTTATTTTCTCTTCAGATATTTGTTCAGTTAACAGTTGATTTTTATGTCTTCTAATGCTACAATAAAGAATAAATTGTATTTAAATAAATAAACCATATAAAAACATCAATGTTTGTTTTGTTTTCAAAATTATAAATTCTCTTGGTTTCAAATGATTCCATTTAAAGTGATCAAGATGAACATGTGTATTTTTAAAAGTCTCGAAGAAATAGTACTGATGTATATGTTTCTAAGTTAAAAAATATTAGTCCTCTTCCTGACAAGAAAATTGTAACAAAAGATTTATTTCTCTAGCAAAAAAGATGAGGTGACAAATTTCGATGCAGATAACTTCTGTTTTTTGAAAAGAAATTCAAAAACAGATGCGAATCTTGCGAGATTCTTGGTGATACAGTAATACTTACAATGTTCGAAATATCTTACAATAATGTAGGAAAATTGAACTTCTTGGTGATACAGTAATACTTACAATGTTCGAAATATCTTACAATAATGTAGGAAAATACAGAAATGTTTAAGAATTACAGTTTGAATTGATAGTTTATTCCAATTTTCTGCGATAAAACGAGAAATTTTCAGAGATCTAGATACTCATTTCGTCAGTTCTTCGGTTTAATACATTTATATGATTTCTCAATCACTGATGTTTCTTTATTAGTGAGCAGTTTATTGCCCACATTTCTATGTCTTCAGTTAACATAAGAATGAAAACATCAAATTTTCATGTTTCTATTATTCTAATTATTTTTGATTACTTCAATCTTAATTTTGCCAGAATTTATGGATTACAATCAAGAATATTCAATAAATTAATAATTAATTACGAAGAAAAGAAGGATAAGAGAATTGAAGAATTGAATTTCTAGAAAAGTTTTGCACCAACAAGTTTTGAGAAAAATTGTAAATCAAGTAAAAATGTGAATATAACGATTAAATGATATTCTGTATTATTTTAAACTTATTAATAGATGTAAAGTTTAAAATAAATTGAACTTGCAAGAAGAGGAATAAAAATATTGTATATCCTAATGGATATTATAATCAGCGAAAGTTCCAATTTAAACGATAAATTTTTTTTAAAACAATAATTTGTTGAAATCTTTTTCACTTAGCAAGCTAAATGTTGAATGTTATTTCGTGATACTGAGGAAAATATTATTTTCCCTTTTCGATAAAATTCGATCCATCTTAAATCTGAATTTCTGCATTAAAGAGGATAAGGTAACATATGCTTTCATAGTTTATTCAATATAAAAATTTGGTGATATACATGGGATTAAACTTATCTTACTGGTAAAGGACTCATTCATCTTCATCTTTCTCTTTCAAATACTCAATTGTTACATAATCAAGCCTATTCTTATAAATTTCAAGTTTCGGAAGAAAATTGTTTTGTAGTTATTTTATATTTTGATATAAGAAAAACTGCTAAAAACACGAAAGAATTCGGATTTTTGTCAAATTTTTTATTGTAGTTCTCAAACGAAAAACTTTAAGTCAAGCCGTTAAAGTCTTTCTTTTATGTGAAAGATATTCCTGAAAATATTTTCTCGATAACATCGCAAACACGATCGTTGTGATACGGATTTTCTTCATCCAAATATTAAAAATCGAATTTTTTTAGAAAGTTTTAAAAATGGTAATAAAAGAAAAATACTATTTGAACTCGAGAGTTTTCATGTATAAAATTGATAGGAAATGCTTTGTTAAAAATATCAAGTCTTTATGTTCGGTATAGGAATAAATATTAATAATGTTAGATTCACTTGAATTTAAATTATAAGAAGTAAGATTTTGAAATATTTAATAATATCATATAAATTGTTGATATATTTACGAATAAAATTCATTAAGTATAAAATTATTTTAAATATAACGATTTTTACAAAGCTAGAATTATTATGATACATAAGTAGAATAATGCAAAGTATATTTTATATAATTATTAGTTTTTATTAATATTTAACTTGCATCAATATAAATTCTGTTAGAAACTTTGAAATCTGGAAGGTTTTGTTTTATCTCATAGTTGCTTCCTATTATTTAATAATAAAGTATCACATGCGTGATCATTATAATGGTTAAGTTTCGATTCACTACTGTTCTCAGAAAATTATGAATGGATTTTTTTCATAATTTCAAAATGGAGGAGGAGTAGAAAGCTTTTGTTTTCAGTTCAATAATTCAAGACAAAAGCTTTTTTAAATAAAAAGCCTATAATTAAGTGCGATCGATACTTGTTGAGCCGGTTTAGCATTATATTATATTCTAAAATATCGTTGCTATTTATCGGCGAAACAAGAATTTGAGAATAAAATTATGTTTAAATATTTTAAGTAAAGTTAAGATTAAATAAACAGCTTGTTAAACTAGTTTTAATACTTTATTTATGTCTTGCTATTATATAAAATGTCGAGAACTTTTTTCTTTATTAATTGATATTTATAAATATTATTTTTGCTTAATTGAAGTATGTATTTTACTCAGATTAAGTGTCTAAAAACAATTTTTTTTAGTTAAAAATCATATGCGGATTATAAGGATATTATACAAAAAATTATCATACCTTGTTATGTATAAAAGTTATTAAATGTTTTATGAATAAATTACAATCTAAACATTTTTTGTTTATGTAAAAAAATAAGCTTAAAGCTTAAACATACCTTTTCCAGAAAATCTAAATTAAAATATAATGTAGGCAATAAGAAAAACTTACAAAATTGAAAATTTTTATCTAAAAAGTTTAACTGATTGTTTTGACTTTTCAATCAAGATACATTTTTCTATAAAATTCTTTTATAAGTTTAAAAAATGTAAATAATTTTTGTAAAAAAATTTGAATATATCTTCTAAGGTTTATCATATCTTACTTCTCCACTTAAAAAGTTAAAAAAATAATGGAAAAAATTATATTTAAAAAAAGGACATCAATAATGATTAAAGACACCACAAAAGTAGAATATGATTTTTTTAAAAGTTAATCCAATATAATGTGTTTTCCCCCCGATAAAAAATTATTGGCAATGAATAATTTATCTATTTCTCTTAGAATAACTCTATTGAAAGAAAAAAAATATACAAAAATCTCTTATTCCGGAAAGCAATCACATAAACTAATAAAAAGCACAATAATAAGAGAAAAACCTTTTAAGATAAATCGCTAAAATAAATCTATTTATGAATAATGAACAAGATGCAATGTATTATTAAAGTTTACTTCATTTTATTTTATTTAAAACATCATTAATTGTAATAAATTAAATTTAAATGAATTAATCAGCTTATTTTTATAAGAATGATCACATCTCGAAAAATAATTTGTAAATAAACATTCTTTATTGATCACATAAAAATATTCATTATTAACACTGCGATATTTACATTTTGAAAGATTATTTTCATATTATTTTACATTTATATTGAGTCTTATATACTTAATTTTGACAATATTTTATATTCCTTGATATTTTATTTATATTTTACAAGTTTATTTATATTTTCTGATTTCTCTGTTGTATATGCTTATTTACTTGTAAATTTACACATTTTTCAGGAATAGGTTTGAAAAAACTCCATAAATATCATTATAAAATGATTTTTAAATATAATTATAACTTAACACATACAACATATTAAAATTATATTTTATATTTGTTCCATTTGCGTATACTAAAATATAATTAACGATTATACGTATTTTCAATACATTTAAAACAAATTAAATGACGATATTTAGCATAAATAAAAATGTATTTTCATGTTTACAAAAATGATATTTATTCAACAAACAAAAAATTTGAATCAAAAATATTTCTTTATTGTTCTCAAACAGCTTTTTATAAGTTGACAATGCTTAAGTGATTTTTTAAACAATTTTTTGTCAAAAAATTTAATTTTAAACATTGCTAATTTATAAGAATGTTATATTTTATGAAAAATTATATTTTACACTTTTGTTAAAAAAAATTAAACAAACTTTACGTTAATTCTTTACAAAAAGAGAAACATTTACGAATGAAAGTTTTAATTAAAGTGCTTTGTTAAAAACATACAAATTTTTATTTCTGAAAACTTAATGCTAATTAAAGGCGTGAAAGATAACGATGATAAAAATTGCAGAGAAAATCATTTGGGTTTATAATTTAAATATATAAATAAATTATATCTAACCGAAATTATGATTGATACTATATCTAACTTTGAAGAGAATTTATAGGAAATGAGACGAGACTAGCGATCAGAACAGCAGGATTTAATGGTTAATAATTTCAGTAGTTAAAAAAGCTAATATCATTAATTTTTTTAACAAAGTGCTTAATTAGAATATTTTATCATAATTTTTATACAGAAAGTAATCGGTTTCGGGAATGGTTGTTTATGTAAGTTACTTCATATGTGGGAAACTTAGGTTAATAATGTTGATAAATTAAATGCAAGTTTCAATATTAAAATTTTATCTATACAAAACTTTATTGTATTTATTCTATATTTTAGTTATTTACAATAAAAAGATAGATAAAAATATAATAGATATATAATTTTTCGATCCACGTTCTTATCTTTAATATTTCATTTATAAATTGTATCATAATCTAAAATATGTAATTCTTGTAGACAACAAATAACAAAAAATTGCATAGATATTATATGCTGTTATTGTTTTTGAGCAAGAATAAAAAGATTTTGCATATTTGATTTCTTTGAATGACTAAATAATAAAAATTTCTTATATTTTTCTAAGAAATATAAAAATGAAAATAATTATTTCAAAGATAACCGCTGCTGCAAATTTCCAGTAAATTTTGTTCTATTTTTCTGGAATTTTTGAGAAAGAAAAGTTTATTTTGTGTATTACAAAATAAAAGAGATAGTGGGTTGCACTCATAAGTTTAGCCAGAAGAAGAATGATGGATAAAGTGAGAAGAATATAGCACATCAAGAGAAAAGGTTAAAAGGATTCTACCAAAAGAAAGTGTGTTAGAACACTAGAGGAAAGAGAGAAGAACCCTTTAGTCGCCTCTTACGACACTTAGTTCAGATGGTGGGTGAACTCTACCCCCATTCACAGGGGAATAAAATCAGAATGAGAAAGATTTGCTAGATGTCGTTATCTTAATAATTTTTTCAAAGTCTTTTGGTAAATAACTGCTAAATTTATATGATATTTACTAAAGAGAAAGATCTTCCAGTTCTATACATATCGATTATCTAAAGATTTCATTTTCTGAACGAAATGCCAATTTAATTATTAAAATATGAATTATCCTAAACAGGTTTATTTTAATAAAATTTTAAAGAATTAAAATCATTTATACGTCAAATAAGAATTAGAAATTAGCAGATATAATGAAAATTGTTATTCATACACAAAATTTTATTAATTAAAACTTATTAAAATTATTAGCTCTCTTACAACTATTTTATTCACTTTGCAAATCAAATAACTTTATCTAAAGTATGTGGAAAGGCAATAGAAATAAATGCATTTTCTTTTCTTCTCCTCATTCCCTCGAGATTTTTCTTAAAGTTCTCTAGAGTTTTCTATAGCTTTTATGCTGGATTTTTGTTTTGAATCTTGTAGTAGTTTCTTGCTTCATAACTATTGATTATTAGATAATAAAATCGAAAAATTAAACATTATTTTTCCATAATAAAATATAAGAATAGTTTAACCATTTTTTGTCTTATGATATTTTAAATCAGAAGCAATCTTGCGATTATTAATGTTTATATATTCTATATGGATATCAAATCTTTATGATATTATTATTACTATTATTACGCGTTTCATAAACATAAAACTTGTACAACATATCCTACTAAATGAACTTGTTTTTGTTACTGTGAGTTTGTTTATTTTTCCCAATTAATGTCCTAAAAAATAACAAATTTTCTTCCAAAATTTTCTTCTGATACTCATATAAAACTAGCATAAGGTATGGGAAATTAGAGAGCTTTTAAAGAGAAAAATATTTATTTAATTGAAGATTATTATTTTTAACTCGGATGTTTATAAAAATTAATGTATAATATATTCATTAGACTATAATTTTTAATTTTATGTAACAAAAATATTTTACGAGTATAATTAAAAGTTTTACTATAAAAAATTATATTAATAGACTTTTTCATATATTAAAAAAATTAGAATATTATAAAGTATAAGCAATTGATCATTTATTATCACATTTTCTTCCACAAAGAAAATTTCAGACAAAATAGCTGTTATTAAATTTTAACGAATTAATAAAAAAATTTCTTTAGTATGTTATGGATTTAATTTAATATT
>AYEL01088084.1:0-10971 GCA_000484575.1 Olivierus martensii
AAAACTAAACAAACACTATCAAAACAGTACACCAACAGATTAAATAACTTTTATTTTAAATTTATTGATTGTACTAATGGGATTTTAATTTTTAAATTTAATTTTTTAATTGTTAAATCGTTGCGATGTTAAGATGTACAAAAAAGGCTGGTCAAAAAGAGGCCTAGAATGTAATTTTAAAATTAAATAACATTTTGAAAACACAATGGAAAAACACAGTGAAAGCCATCAACACATTCGCCATACCAGTTCTGACTTATTCCTTTGGAGTGATACAGTGGACACAAACAGAACTAGAATCACTCCAAAGAAAAACACGAACAGCACTTGCAAAACACCAGTACCATCACCCGAAATCTGCCATAGAAAGAACTACTCTCCCACGCAAGGAAGGAGGACGTGGGCTTATTGACATTCCACATTTACACGACAGACAGATTTATAGTTTGAGAGAGTTCTTTCATAAAAAGCAACATACATCACAACTACATAAAGCTATAGTCTTGGCAGATAGAAACATCACACCATTAAATCTACAGAACAACACTTCAAACCCAATAGACAATATTGCACACATACAAGAAAAGAAAACGTCCTGGAGTAGAAAGGAACTCCATGGCAGACACCCACACGACCTTCAGAAACACTTCATAGACACCAAAGCGTCAAACAGCTGGTTAGTCAGGGGGGATCTATTTACAGAAACAGAAGGATTTGTAATAGCAATACAAGACCAAGTAATAAACACAAAAAATTACAGAAAATATATACTGAAGGACAGCACATTGACAAACGACACTTGTAGGAAATGCCACATAGCACCCGAAACGATTCAACACATTACGTCGGGTTGCAAGCTGCTTGCACAAACAGATTACCTACACAGACACAACCAAGTAGCAAACATAATACACCAAAAGCTTGCAACCAAATACAAATTAATAAACACGCTCACTCCTTATTACAAATACATACCAGACACAATCTTAGAAAACTCGACACACAAGATATATTATGACAGAACAATCATAACTGACAAAACCATACATCACAACAGACCAGACATCACTCTCATAGACAAACAAAACAAAGTTACCTACATTATAGACATCTCTATACCCAACACACACAACATCCAGGATGCATTCACCCAAAAAATTAGCAAATACACAGAACTCTCACAAGAAATTAAGCGTCTTTGGGGAATGCAAAAGGTTTTAACAGTACCCATCATTCTATCCTCAACAGGAGTAATTCCCCACACACTACACAAAAGCCTCGGAACATTAGATTTACACCCCAAGACATATATAACACTACAAAAGGCATCACTACTCAATACATGCAACATAGTAAGAAAGTTTCTCAGCAACACAGACAGTTAGTTAATATACAACTAAAACATCTCAAGTAACTATGTCTTGACTCTTGTCCGACAGCACTTTTGCTCCGGAGTTATTTCGTGCTCACATTGACATACCCCAATAATGATAATAATAATTAATTAGAAAACAAATGAGGCAGAATAAGTTATGTAAACAATATAAAACATGTATTTGAAATTTGTTTTGTATTTTTTACATTGTGTTTTTTTTTATCTTTCTATCAGATCAATTATCTGAAAAAAAAATCATTTATCTGAACTACCCTTGGTCCCAATTAGTTCGGATAATCAAAGCTCTACTGTAACACCTATCAGGTACATGCAAAAGTTCTACCCGTTTTTGATAGGTCGCTAGGGAAAGATGTTCTGACATAATAGATGGTGCTCCAAGAGCTGAAATTGGTGGCCATGTTATCGGGAGAACATTACAGCAGCAACAGGCAGTGAGTGTGGATTAGGGGCTTATAAGTGGAGAGAGTATTGCGTTGATTAAATGGAGACCAATAACGAACATATCAGATAAGGTTTACTGTTTGAGTTCGATAAGGGCAGTACTGCAGCCTTGGCCTGCTGCAACATTAGGCAAGTGTATGGTGAGGATGCAATTGACGAAAGCATATGTTGTCACTGGTTTCGAAAATTCACGGACAGCAACAGAAATTATCATGATCAACCACAGTCTGGGGTCCATCAGCGTTTTCCGAAGAGGATCTGGACCAAGCCATAACAGTCAATCCGAATCCAACTGTAGAGGAATTAGTAGAAACATTCCAGGTACACAGAACAACAGTGAAAAGAAGGCTTGTGGCACTGGATTTCACCACAAAATTCGATCGTTGGGTTTTACATCAGTTGAGTGCAACTCATCGAGAGGGGAAAATCATGACATATGTTTCCCTGCTTTCCTGGTACAAAACTGTTCACTTCTTGACACTGATTGTCGCAGATGAAAAGTGGATTATGTACAAAAACATAAAGCGTCGCAGGACTGTGTGTTGCATTTCTGAACTGCCTCCATCGACGTTCAAACAAGAACTTCATCCCAAGAATGTATTGTTGAGTGTGTGGTGGGATGAGAAAGGAATAATTCATTGGGAGGTCCTGGAACCTAATCAAACCATTAATGCAACCTTCTACTGTCAACAGCTGGACAGACTGTAAGAATCATTGTGGTCGAAGCGGCCAGGCCTTGCGAATTGTCAAGGGGTTATCATCCATCATGATAACACTAAGAGACATACTGCTGCAATGTCACGTCAGGAATTACTGGACTTTGGTTGGGAGGTTTTACCCCACCCACCCTATTCTCCTGACTTGGCCCCTACAGACTTCCTCCTTTTTCACACTTTGCAAAACTCCTTTGCTGGGAAAACCTTTGATGATGTGGAGGCTGTGAAAATTGCTGTACGTGAGTTCTCCAACTCCAAACCCGAGTTTTATCGGCGTGGAATTCATCTTCTTCCAGAAAGATTGCAAGAAGTCATTGATCATTAGGCTGTGAAAATTGCCGTACGTGAGTTCTCCAACTCCAAACCTGAGGAGTTTTATCGGCGTGGAATTCATCTTCTTCCAGAAAGATTGCAAGAAGTCATTGATCATGATGGTGATTATACACAATCCTAGGTGAATTCCAGTTTGTGTTGTTCACACTTCCATATTCACACCAAAAATGGGTAGAACTTTTGCATGTACCTAATATATTCCTAGTCCTATGGTACTGAAATTTTTGGATGCCTTAAATAATAATAGAAAATTCACATTCGAGATTTGTTAAAATCAGTTGAATAATGTGATCTGTAGATATGTTTCTAGAGAAGAGAATCACTTCTATATCACTTCATTTCAGTCTGATTTTGTCAAAATGTTTAGAAGAATTTAAATAAACTATATCTGTAGTTCCCAACCTTTTTTTGACCAGGCCCCACCTATGCATCTCTAAAATCTTGATGCCCCTCTGACATATAATTTTTATTATTCAAAAAGTGAACTCCTATTCACATGGAGGAAGCTTAAGAGGCCATTAACTTGATCTAACAAACAAACAAACAAACAAAGAGAAAGGACAGTTGAAATACTGAGGAAGAAATCATTAAGAAATTGTTATAATAATAATAATAATAATAATATGAAGTGATATGTATCAAGACCCTTCAATAATAATAACATGTGTGCACATTAAATACTTTTTTACTTTCTTCTAAGATTGCCAAACTTATCTTAATCAGAATGTACACAGCAGTCAGCTGGTGACAATGGAGAGGTTAGAAGTAAAGGTTATCTAAACCTTTACCTCCTCTTACCACTTCTCTATTAACAGGCTTTCCCCCTCTCCATTATCACCAGCTGACTGCCGTATACAATTTGATTTTAAATTAAAAAAATGTGTATGTCACAATATATATTTATATAATGTATATGAGGCCCCTAGAACCATAAGAAATGCAAAAAATTCACTTTAATAACTCATTCTGAATTGCCCCCCTTAAAAATCAAATTGTCCCCTTGTGGGGCATTTGAGGGTTTTCCATTGGGAACCATCCTTGTGGGGGGTTTTCTGTGCATTTTAAAAATGTGCAGGAAATTAGACACCTAAATTTGAGACTGCGTTGAAGTGTAGGCTTGTTCATATCATCTGCAGGTCATTCTTCTGTGGGACCTGTTAGGAACCACCCTTATATTCCCAATGTAGGGCACATTGGAAACCATGGAACTAGATAGAACTGTTGATGTGATTGTGTAGAAGAGATCTTCTGTATCCTTTATTTTGATCTTATACTGAAATTTTCAAAAGATCTCAAATAAACCATGAAATATCTAAATCCAAAATTTATCAATATTATTAGTTGGTCCTTAAAGATTTGTGATAAAGGGAGAAATAGAAGAAAAAAACTCACTTTTTTTACTATTTTCAAGCTGCTCTGGTGTTTTATTAATTGAATTTTAAGCTTTAAATTTGGCATTGTGTTTTCTTGAATATACAGTGGTAGCCAAAATTGCAGACACTTTTTAAAAATTTCATGTTTTGCAACTTTGTATGCCTATAATTAATGTTATGTTTCACCAAATGCAGATATTTATATATTAGTTGAAAGATAATTTAATTAGAATCCAATACAAAAAAAAAAAATAATAATAGAATTCAAATATCTGCAAACAGAAAAAGTATACTTTGAATATGGGCAATAATGATCAGTTACTTCTAAATGCAATGTACTGTCAGTATTTAGTAAGGTAGTCTTTATTTTTTATAACAGCATTACATCAACATCTCATTGAGCTGACAAGTATTTGAAGCTCTTCCTTCATTATTACATGATGCCAGGAAGCAATTATAGTTTGAATTAATTGCCTTTTATTTGATGGATACCTCATTCGTACAAGGCTTTTCAAGTGGTGCCACAAATTTTCTATCAGATTTAAGTCGGGTGTTTCCTGGCCAGGTCAACAATTGAATGTCTCTTGCAGTGAACCACTGCTTACATATTTTTGTTGTATGACAGAGAACTAAGTCCTACTGATAAAGAAATGTCACATAGTTTGAAAAAAGATCCCCGATGGAAGGTAGCAGTTTTGATTCCAGAATGGTGTTGATGTATTTTCTTGCATTCAGCATACCGTCAATTATATGAAGGCGGCCAATACCATCTGCTGACATACTCGTACATGCCCAAATCATAACACTGGTTGGGTTCTTTGAAGTTGCTGAAATTCTCTCAGGATGTAGCTCTTCTCCTACTCTACCTCTCACATATTTCTTCCAACCACTACCAAATAATGATATCCTACTTTTATCACTGCAAATAACTTGCTTCTACTGATCATCTGACCATTCTATATGTTCTTTAATCCACTAAATTTGTTTCTGGCACTGCTGTAGATTCAAATATGATATTTTTTTTTTTTAGAATTCTACCTCTTAATCATCTGATGATCAGATTTTTTTTAGAATTCTACCTCTGGATCCAACATCTGATAATCATCATCTTATTGTTCTTGAACTGACCAAAACATCAGTTGCATCCAGTTCTCCCCTGAGGGATGAAATTCATCTGTTCTTGAGACAGTCTCAGATGAAATTCTTCTGTTCTTGAGACAGTCTTTTCATTCTTCTGTCATCCACAGATTTTGTGCATTTTTTTCTGTCCTTTTCTTTCTTTGTTTTTTATTGATTTTGTATCTTTATAACGTAAACAAAACTTTCGTACCCCAGATTTAGTTACTGCTTCACCTACTTGTCTTGCAATTTCTTCATAGAAAAAGCTAATTTCACATAATAAAACAATTTTGCATCTTTTTCTGGGTGTCCAGTCAATTCTTTTATTTGGTGTCATTGCTCTATATCTATAATATACACTTTAAATTTGATTAAACTTAAAAATATTCATACAATTGCCAATGGTGCTTCAGTCACACCAATAACCAACTTTCTATCAATGAATAAACATCAAAACTCTCCTCTTCAGATTTGAAACATGATGTACTGCTATTGCCAATTTGATTGATTCCCAGAACAAGGACTGTAATTGGCCAATAGAGTTTGCAATTTCCATCCACTTCTTTGTTTAATCACATCTGTTTGTTTTTTAAACTAAAGCAAGATAACTTTTTTGTTGTGCAGATATTTGAATTCTGTTTTTTGTATTGAATTCTGCATTAAATTATCTTTCAAGTAATATATAAATATTTGTACTTAGTGAAACAGAACATTTATTATAGGCATGCAAACTAAGAAACATATAACTACTAGCACTATTAAGCAGTCCAGGAACGAGTTCCTGGACTGCTTAATAGTGCTAGTAGTTATATGTTTCTTAGGAATCCTTTGAAAGCAGTTATATTAGTATTTATTATAGGCATGCAAAGTTGCAAAATATGAAATTTTCAAAAAGTCTCCACAATTTTGGCCACCACTGTAAATATTATATTAATTCCTTGATTGCTGGCCTCCATGCAGCAATTCTTCACTAATTACTGCTAATTATTCATAACTTTATAAAATATATCAAATTCACCTTTTCATCATCCTTAGAATACGTAGTTTTGCACATTTTGTCCAATCTACCTGATTACACTTTATATGGAGCAAAAAAAAATATCAAAAAGACACTGTTTTTTTATAAAAAAAATTACTAAAATAACATGTTGATCCGTGGCATACCCAGAGGGGGGCACTCTGCCCTGGGCATTACTTCCCATTTCATTCTTTAAATGATTAAATCATTAAATATTCACCCTGTCTCTTCTGTATCAAGTATTACTTTACATGTATTATAGTAATTATCAGATGCATCATGATAAATCATTTTAATTATTTCAAAATACTTTTTACATGATATGAAGAAGAAAAAAATAATTCTTGTTTACAGTAATTTTGAATTTTCCTGCTTTATATGATTTATATTTTTTAAAAACATGGAAGTAGGTCATGTTTAACTTCTTTGGAATTTTTTATAAATAAATCATTAAAATAAAATTCACTTGATGTCCCTCAATTTATCCTTATAAATTATTTTTTATATTACAGAAAAAAAATCTACAATGGTGAGTACAAAGTCTTCAGTTTCTAAGCAAATATCACAAAAGAAAAATAAATCATCTGCTTCTGGATCAAATGAAGTTTCACAGAAGGATGGATCAGGATCAGGTGTGTACTTAAAAATTTATGGAAAAAATTAAAATATTGAAATAGATTTTCAGATTGATTAACTAATTACAGCCAATTCTCATTATTTGCGGTAGTTACGTTCCGTAAATTCTTCATGAATACTGAACTATGGTGCCTATGAGAAATATAAACTTAGGTTCCTGCAAACCTTTCTTCCTAACATTTTCAACCTTGGTTTATGTATGTTTTTCTGTTTAAAGACACCTTATTTAATCTGTATTACAGTACTTACAAATAATTACATTATACATATAAAATAAATAAATAATTCTACATTGTCTAAATAATCAAAAATAAACACTATACAGCACTAAGGCAGGAAAAATATCACACAAGCACAAAGGTTTTTTAACGTAGTAGTGCTTTCAATTTATTGCAAATCCTCTTCAGCTACACTAAAGGAACATTAAATAGTGTTCTACAGAATGCCGAAAAAATTTTTTCGGCATTCTGTAGAACACTATTTAATGTAACTGAAGAGGATTTGCAATAAATCGAAAGTGCTACTACGTTAAAAAAACCTTTTTGCTTGTGTGATATTTTTCCTGCCTTAGTGCTTTATAGTGTATATTTTTGATTACATTATATGCAGTGTACAGTACTATATACAGTATTATAATTACAGTAATTTTTATTTAATTTTTTAAAACACTGTGTAGTAAATAAAATCTTATTTTTGTTGGGTAGGTGTTTGATGTGGCAGTTGACACATTGTCTTTCTGAACTGCTTTGAGATACTGTGTCAGCTTTGTCTGTATCACTTTTTGCCTTAGATCTTTTAAAATCTCGGCTTAAGGAGCAAACGTTCAGGAAGTTAAACATCTAAATTTGAGACTGCATTCAAGCGTAGCTTGTTCATATCATCTGCAGGTTATTCTTCTGTGGGACCTGCGGATGATATGAACAGGCTTTTTGGTATACCTGTGATCTATAGAGTGAGCAAAGATACGTAATAAGAACTTTCTGGCAAAACGATACAGAAACTATGTTTGGAAACAAACGACTTCATTTATTAGAGAGAGAGAATTTACATTGGTAATAGTATTTTCATCACTCAGTGAAACTCCACAAAAATCGATTTTGTGGTTATAAATAAATTTTTGTGAATAATCAAATACGCGAATATGGAATCCGCGAATAACGAGAATCGACTGTATTTTGATGATTATGAGTATTTTTGATTTGGATTAAGAAGTAATCATAATGAATAAAAATTTAAAGATGCTATGCAAGAACTTAGCTAGATTCAAAAATAATAATATACAATTGGAATAGATTTGAAAATTCAGTAAATTCAATAAATGTGTAATATTTGAATTTTTAAATATGTAAAATGTTTCATTGTATAGCATTGCAGTATGCAGTATTTATCAATTATAAATATATTTATTTATTTATTTCAAGTATATTGCTTATAACGAAATTTAATATTGAAAGAAAATTTTTTGAGCTTTATAAAAGATTTTTGCTAATATTATTGCAGTTCCACTATTGCATAAAAATAAGATGCTGAAGATAATTGAGAAATAATAATACTATTATTAGAGGATATTTCCTTTTTTTTAAAGATATGATTTTTTAGATATGATGATAATTAAAATTATATGATTTTATTTCATTGTCTATGTGATAAATTCCTATATTCATAAGTTTTAAGACGGGATTAAAATAAACATACTTCCACAAAAAGTTTTGGAAATACAGGTATATATTGGGTTGTCTGAAAAGTCATGGCGCATTTTCATAACAGATGTCAATTGTTCATTTTTGCAAGTACTAGAGTTATTCGCATCTATGTTTTTGTTTTGTCATTTAACAGCTGATAGTTTTAGCTTCATTTTTAAAAAAAATTGATATTTTTTTATATTTTACAAATTTTACAAGAAGTTGAAGATGGAAGACCAAACTTTGCATTTTTGCCATATTTTATTATTTTACTTCCGTAAAGAGAAAAACGCATATCAAGCTTGTGAAAAGTTGTGCAAAGTTTATGGTGACAATTCTCTACAAGAATGTCAGTGCCAACGATAAGTTCATGAAATTCAGTGCTGGTGATTTTAATCTCAACAATGCTCCTCCATTAGGAAGGCCAACTAAGGTTGATGATGATAAAATAAAGGCATTAATCGAGTCAAACCATCATTACATGATACGTGAGATTGCAGAAACATTGAACATCCATCATTCAATTGTTCACAACCACCTGAAGAAGCTGGGATACATAAGCAAGCTCGATATTTGGGTTCCTCATGAACTCAAAGAAGTTCATTTGATGGAAATCATAAACATCTGTGAGATCTCATTAAACATGAGGAAGATGATTCTTTTTTGAAGTGATTGATAACTGGTGATGAGAAGTGGATTGTTTACAACAGTGCTTCTTAAACTTTTTTCATTCATGACCCCAGTTTTCAGTACGAGATTTTTTGCGACCCCAGGTATTAAATATAAAATAAAACATACAAATACATAAATCATTTCCCAGATATTAAATATGAAATAAAACATACAAGTACATAAATCATTTACACACTTATTAAGATGAACACAATCAATCAACTTGAAAATACATATGTTGTCATACGTTAAATATTGAACATTTGTGAATCATTTACACACTTATTAAGATGAACACAATCAACCAACCACACCGATATATGTTGTCATAAGTTAAATATTGGGCATTTGTGAAATTACATATAAACTCATTGTCATATGTTAAATATTGGGCGTTTGTGAAATTACATATATTGAAGTGTTTGAATTTAATTTTAGCGACCCATAGTTTGAGAAGCACTGGTTTACAACAATGTGGGGTGCAAACAGTCTTGGTCCCGGTGTGATGATCTGTCTCAAACGACATCGAAAGCAGACATTCATCAGAGGAAGATTATGCTCTCATTGTGGTGGGATTTTAAAGGTGTTGTGTTTTCAAGATTCTACCAAAGAACCAAACAATCAATTCAGAAGTGTGCTGCTGGAAATTGAACAGTTTGAACGAATCTATTATCCAGAAACATCCAGAGCTCGTTAATCGTAAAGGAGTTGTGTTCCATCACGACAACACAAGACCACACACAAGTTTGATCACCTGCCAAAAAATATTGGAGCTTGGATGGGATGTGTTGCCACTCCCACCATATTTGCCTGACCTTACACCATCAGATTTCCACTTGTTTTGCTCTCTTCAAAACTCCTTGTGTGATATGATGTTCAATTCAGATGAGGTTGTAAATCAGCACCTAGTTCAGTTTTTTGTTGATAAAGACAAGTCCTTCAATGAATGAGGAATAATGAAGCTCTCTGAAAGATGGCAAAAAGTTATTGAGCAAAATGGACAATATCTTTAATTGATCTTTGTTCTTTATGTAAATAAATACATTTTTTTAAAACAGAAAAAATGCACCATCATTTTTCAGACAACCTAATACTTCTTAATGGCCTCTGATGGTAAATGACCTTGAGTGGCATATGCTATCAGTGGCATGCAACAAATTAAAATTAACCTTTTCCGCTCCTCTTAAAAAAAAATAAACATTCCCTAGGGGTCCGAAGGGTTATGAAATATGATACTTGATATTCGATATTTTACCGTAACTTTTTTACTTTTTAATTTTTTGGCACGAAAAAATTATATTTTGTTGTCCATATACTCTGTCCTGATATTGTTTTTTAATTTTAGTTATAGGACCAAAACAAAAAAAGAAAAAAAAATATGAAAGAATTAGGCCTAATTTGCATATATAAACAAAACATAATTTTTTCAAATTATTCATAATATTTTGTTGTCTATATACTCTGTCCTGATATTGTTTTTTAATTTTAGTTATAGGACCAAAACAAAAAAAGAAAAAAAAATATGAAAGAATTAGGCCTAATTTGCATATGTAAACAATACATAATTTTTTCAAATTATTCATAA